>OLKM01006529.1:0-14023 GCA_900291075.1 Melanogrammus aeglefinus
GTTTCACGCGCGTAGGGGGTTTCGTAAATGCGGGGGTCGAAATTCGCACAACACCGGTTCAGGAAATAAGAGCAAGTAGTCGTGATCGTTGAAAGTGATCAAAACTTCATCTTCCGGAAGGGGAAGTCTCGACGAACCGATCAACCTCTCTCCCACACGCTGCGCCTCTTGGGTTTCGACCGTAAACTGGTTCCACTCAAAAAGGTCGGTACGGATCTTTTGCAAAGTCTCGCTTCGACCTGAGCGAGATAGTTGGCTCATACAACTTGGTCAAGGACTAAAGTGTCTGCTAACAGACCCTTGAGAGTGAGTGGTCGATTACATATTCTATCCCCGCGTATGTGACATCTCGATTTAACTCTCTCAAACGTCTCAGTTTTGGCTCGGAAGCCATGAAAACTTAACACCACTCCCGTTGAATGCTGCTGAACTGCTGTACCAGCTGGGCGACACATGCAGTGCTCTGCGTAAGTTTTCTTCTCTGCTCTCTGAAAATGTACCGTTTATTAGATGTGTATTGTGCGGTCTTGTTCATCCATGTTACTCGTATTGAAGGTCAGCTGACTACGCGATAAAACACACACACGCCGAACTGGCCGAGCTGTAGGGCCTACTATTTGAAACAGGAAGTAAGTCACGTCACAACAGCTTAGTGCATACAGCCTATTGCTCCTTGGACCAGTTAGGCTTTCGTTTGGTTTCACATCTATGTCTTCGCTTTCATTCAGCATGATAGGAGGACTTGAATGGTGGTATGGGCTGATATCTAAAGTGTTTATCTGCTGGAAATATGCTCATTGGATAATAGTTTGCAAAGTGCATTTAATTACCTCCTTGATACAATGCAATTTACATTTGTTAATGTTTGCTTTCTCCCTCTCTTTAACATGCATGCAACCTCATTATCGTGTTCTAAACAAACTTGTCATAATGTTTGTATTCTGCTAACTACACTGTCCATAACTATTTGAAAGGACTTTAATTTGTAGCCTAGGCTATTTCCTTATTTTTCGTCGATTCAGTGGGTTCGTTTGTGGGATGTTGCGGATGAGTTTCACCGAGACCACCAGCACTCAACAACCAATCACACCGTAGGCCTACTGACCGATTCTAAACTCGTGCACGAGAATCGACGTAAGAGGCGTCACTCTTAGTTTACTCTTAGTGATTTATCCTTACTATGAGAAGGTCTCAGTAGCTTTGTTAATTACTTTTAAGAAAAAACTCCTACGTTAAAACGTTGAGAGCGAGTTATGAGCTGTAAGGTAAAAAGTTTTGTGAATACGGCCCCTGGTGGACGGGGGAGAACCAACACCTAAACAAGATTTGACAAAGTCAGGTCATGGCACGAGGTTTGGGTCAGGTTACTCAGTCATTTTGTTAGTATTTTTACTTTATTTTTCAAATCACTTGATGCTTTTCCATCAACCTTGTTTGCTTTACTCGAGCTCATATAAATAAAGCCCACGAGCTGACAAATCAGTAAAAAACAATCGTCCTTGGAGAGCTTCTTTACAAGAGGGAAAAGGCCCAAGGAGGAGTAAAATGTAGAGTCTGCCCCCGCTAAGAAAAAAAAAGCTGCGTTTAAAAGAAAATCTTAGATACAGCTTCAATGCTGCATAATATGTGGTGATAGGCTCACAAATGAGTCAATGAAGCCTTCAAAACTACTTCAGCACTTTGGAACACAGCATCCGGCATTAAAAGCCAAGCCATTGGAGTTTTTTTAAAGAAAGAATTGTCAAAATAAAGCACCGAAGCAATTACTGAAGGCCACCACCTCAACAAATCCAAGTGAACTGCTTAATTCCCGATAGCGCATAGCATTGCCAAGGCTAAGAAAGCTTTCACTATTGGTGAAGAGTTGATCCAGCCAGCTGCCAAAGACATTTGCCTTGAACTTTATAGGAGAGGCTGCAGTTAAAAAGATCTCACAGGTTCTTGTCGGCCAGCACCGTGAAAAGGCGAACTGACGAAATAGCGGAGGATATCGAAAAACAATTATTGGAGAGGGTATCTGAGTGACAGTGGTACGCAATCAAGGTGGACGGTTCTCCTGATGTTGACAACAAGGCAAGTGATATATCTATAAGGAGGATTATGAAGGTATTATTGTAGCAAAAGTCTTTAGCACCTGTGACTGCAGAATTTGAATGCGTACACTAAAGTCATAGGCAATTTGAAGTCGTATATATTTATTTTGCATGTGTACTAACAGTACATTTGAAGTCACATACATTTTTTCTACCATTGTAAACACAAAATATGGTCAATGAGTACGCAAATCTGTGTTACAGGTGCACATAACTTTTGCTACGATCATTGCAGCGCAGTTCGTGCAAAACACATTCGCACACCCATGTTTCATAATCTGAGAACTTGCCCAAAATCAGAAAATCATCAGAAAATTTCCTCACAAATAAAATGATAAAGAACGCTATGTTGATTCAGAATTTGAATGAGTCCATCGTTACAACTGCTCGAATCTGCTCCTGCAAGTCTCAGCTGTGGGTTTTTTGCAGGTAGTTTTGCAACACGTCTAGGTGGTAAATGGGTAGCAGAAGTATTCGTATCCGTAGATGCCAGAGCATCCGTGGGCGGGACAAAATAGTTCCGCCCATAATTTCCTAATCCAATGAAAGTCGCCGGCAGAGATGGATTTCTCAAATTACCCTGGGACCCAGTGTACCCCGTGTGCCAGCCATGGATCTAAAGATTGCAGCATACTCTTTGCGCGGGATAAGTGAAGATGTTAAATGAAATGGCTTAGTTAAACTGAATTCCCCCCAAAGTATTGCATTAACATGCCGCAAATGTCCTTCAATGTATTTTAATGGTCGCCATAACATAAGTTCAGAAACGTCTTGGATGCTGCGCCGCCTGGGTGAAGTGGCCCAAAAAAAGATTTAAAAAAATTGTTGAATCCCCCCCATCGGCCAAATGATTCGAAAATATGTTTTAAGCGTTGGTTTGAAACGGTAAAATTTCAATTTGTTAGGCAATCACCAGATAGATAGGCTAGTGGTGCTCTTGCTTGTCCAATGAGCACATTTGCAGCATGTTAATGCAATACTTTGGGGGGAATTCACTTGAACTAAGTTGGCTTAAGCTCCCTCTGAAAAAGGCTGAGCCCCCTCAAAGCCCCCCCATCTCCAAAAAAACGAATGTTGTATTGACAAATATTTATCGAAAATGTTTTTTAATAATGATTTTGCGAGCAACATCGGAATGCACAGACGGATGCCCAAGTTTGTACCTCTCGTGGCCCATACTCCGCGTAACCTTGAGAGTTGCCTTTATGTAAACACAACTCCACACGCAGACTTCCAATTGCGCACAACCACGCAGTGGCGGTGGCCGACCCTCCTACGATACGTTGCGGCACTGGGCAACCACGACCATGATATGTAACAGTAATAAGGTTTGTGTGTGTGTGTGAGGACTGACTGTTACAAAACTGAAATATTAAATCATATTTTTCATTTGCGCAAGTTGCTGTTTGTGATTCGTATCATATAGTGAGTAGTATAATTTGTTGTGTCAAAATGTATTAGCACCTGCTATAAACAATCCCCGTAGTGTTACGTACACATAAGCTGCCTCCACAAATAGCCACTAGGAAGCAGGATCGAACACACAAGCTGCATTACCCTCAAATAGCCACTAGGAAGCAGAATCGAACACACAAGCTGCATTACCCTCACATAGCCACTAGGAAGCAGGATCGAACACGCAAGCTGCATTACCCTCACATAGCCACTAGGAAGCAGGATCGAACACATAAGATGCAATAACTACTCCAGCCACAGATGGCAGCACCTTTGGACAGGTGAGGAGGGCTGAGCCTATATGTCACACAGGCCAGGCCTACTTGATACTAACCAGAGCGGAGGTCAGATTGAGGTCAGAGTATCATAGGCGGACCTGCAGAGAGCCTCAGGCCTAAGCCGAAGTAGCTCTATGGTGTTTTTGTTAGATACAATTCCCTCCCTTTGCTTCATAGTTACCATACCGAAATACTTGTTAAAAGCGATCCGGATTGGACTACTTTATTCAAAAACGTGACAGTAGCGCCCGCAATCACAATTCTTTGGTGCTGCTACTAGCTGCAGTAGGCCTACTAGAGACAGGGTTTTTTGTTGTCTAGGACTTGTCTTGGACTCGTTATTTGCACTTCGGGATCTCGAACGAGCCTAGCAGAGTTGAAAGGTAACTCCTCCTTCAAAAGCAAATTATTGATTAAGAAAAATGCAACAGCGACCCCTATAGTGTCATACTTTACGTTATGTACCGTTTAACACCGGTCCGAGAAAATTGTCTGATATCGTACCGGTCCGTAGCGTAAAAAGGATTTGGGACCGCTGGCTGGAGTGCATTCTCTTGAACTGTTGCTACATTGAAATTAGTACATGCAACTAGCTAGACTTCTACAATCAATATGTTAATCTTAAATAATCGTAAAATAAATGATTGCACTTCAATTCCTTTGGTCAAAAAAAAGGATTATATATGAAATGCCGAAGGTACATTGCATATGTTGTCTAGTTTTTTCTCGGATCGGAGTGTAGGAGAGTTGGACCACTACTGGGCCCGCCTATGGTAAACAAAGACCATTCAATCCGTGGTTTACTGGTTGCAAAGCTGATTAGTTTAATTCTGATTGTACAATACCAGGGTTTTTTCCTCATTATAAATTTTGAGGCGGCTGCCTCGCTGATATTGTCCGCCGCCGCGCTGGAATCTTGATTGAAAATCAATGTAGTTCTATGGAAGCTCAGTGCCGTTGTTTTCAAATCAGACCGCAGCAGAAGGGTGCGTTTGATTTCATCTCCAGGCGGCAAAATGACGTTGACGCGCTGCTTGTGTTCCCGCGGGGCGGGGCTCATTGGGGCTCCGCTCCGGTCTAACCTTGTGCTGAGCGCGAATGCACCTCACTGGCGCAGAGCGACGCGGTGGTTTCTTTTGCTGCTTGGCGACACGTTTGAAACAGGTGAGGTTAATTATTTTGCATAAAAAACACAAAGTTTCATGCAAAAAAAAACATGTTTCACCCATATTTAATGCTTCACAGACCTCATAATGTCGCGGAAAATCAGCGACTTTTTTAATAAGAAAAGAGCAAGAGAGGATGAGGAGGACAGGTAGAAACAGTGCGCCAGACGGATAACAGCTCAAGATATAATCAATAAATCAATAAAATCAGTAGGTGCGTTTCCATTACCCCTTGAAATCATGCTTGAAATGCGCAAAACCTAAATATCGAAATTAAAAACTGGTAATGGAAACACCTACATTTCGAAAAAACTAAAATATCGCAAAAAAGTTTTTACGCTCTCATGAGGTGGTTTTTGAGACGTATCGATACAAACGTGTATCGCAAAAGTGTAATGGAAACACTTTTTTCGCTTTTCTACACGTCACCGGCGTCACCGGAGTTGTGTGTGTCCACGCTGTGTTGGTTTATGTGACTTGAGAGGACAAATGAACCACATTTTGTCATGCATTGCTGACCTGGGCATGTTTCTCAATAAATGATAAAAACCTTTTCCATCATTCCCCTTTTCCGTGCATGGTTGAAGGAAATTTGGCTCGCATCCACACTCCCAACTCCCTCCTGCGCCAAAATGTCACCTTAAGTCACATAAACCAGTACGGGTGTGTGAAGTGGACACCACCTATATTGTTGTCAGCACCTCATCCAGGGGCGCCGATTTATGTTTTTGCTGGTGGGTGCTCACGGTGCTCGCATGACTAGTTGCTATATTGACGTGCGCACATTCGTCTCACACATCTAACAGCAGCGGCTGCAATAAACACCTGTATGCTCTTTCCAACATGCGCGCACGCACGCACACACACACACGCACACGCTCTCTTTCACAAACACACACAGTCTACACACTGGTGATTTATACAGGGAGTTATTGTCAATGCAACCTAACGCAAAAGGCTCCAATGAAGAAAAAGGAAAAAAGAACACAATCCAGCACCACAGCCTGGACTGAATAGCATGGGTAACCATACGTATAGGCCTGAGTGTGAATGGAACTGTCCGCACCCCGCAATGCTGAAAGTCTATAGGTAAACAATAACAACATACCAGCTCATGAGCATATAGGCCACTTCATTCATTCATTAATCACAACCTTATACTGTTTGATCACAACAGCTTTTAATGAGACAAACCTATAGTAAATCTGAGGTTTTACTAACATCACACACAAGGAAAGAATAACCCTAACCACCAAAACTATAGCAAAGAGGCTCAAATAAAAGCAAATCCACAATTCAAAACCATTCCGACACATTCTTACAGTACACAGCAGGCCATATCATAACAAATACTGTATTTAATTTGTTGTTTTGTCACTCACCATTCTTGTTATTTCTTGATGAGGAATGTGTTGCTCCTGGTAGCGGTGCATTTTATAAACTGGTCCGCTTGCCCCCTTGCTTGCCCCATTGTGGACCGCAGGTAGGTTTTCAGGCGCCGGAGGCCAGAAAATGACCGCTCTGAAGTGCATGACGTTACAGGCACCGTCAGGGCAAGTTTCACAAGTTTTGTGACCTCTGGCAACAGTGTTCTCAAATTCTTCCCCTGGTCCCCCTTGAGGAATTTCACCACATCTTGAAAAGTTGTCAGGCTCACTTTCTGTTTTGCGATGTCCATGCACATATCACGATGCAGTGTGAGTCTGGTTTCATCCAAGTCATCCTGATGAAACTGCATGATGTTCTTGCTGTCACCTTTTCCAGTTAGAAATTCCTCAACATCCTGCATGTGTTTAAATGAAGAAGGACTACATCTCCAATCCAGGGATGCTGATGCTGTGTCCATAACCTGGAAGTACTGTTGTCGACACAGTTCTTCGTCTGTCTGAAAGCTGTGCGGCGGCGGCGCACCTGCGCTTTCCAATCGGCGGGGGATTTTTTCTTTGTCTGGGCAAAACCGGGCTTTCCAAACCCAGCTCATCGGCTGCTGCAGTAGTGTTGCCCCACAATTCGGCGAATCCTTCCCGAAGAGCCTTCATGTCACCTCTGAGTGTGTCAATCATTTTCCTCGCGTTCTGTATGTGTAGCTGACGCTTTTGTAGAGCAGTGCTGACCGTTTCCATGCGAGTGAAGAAGTTAAGCATGACTTTCAAAGAAAAAAAAGTCCCAAATTTCTGCAGGTGCACAAGCAGTCCACTGGCTTTACCCACTGCTTCACCTTTTTCGTTTGAACTCAGTTCCTCTAAAAAGTCAATCAATGCACTGTAGTTTGAGGCAATTGACTGCAAGGAGGCCGCCCTCACAGTCCAGCGCGTCGGACACAGAGGTTTCAAAGACGGTGCTGCTTTACCTTGAAACTCATGGAACCAGGCGAGTCGTTTTGGTGAATTTCTGATCAGGGTTATCAATTCACGAATCAGAGTCATAAAGTTGCGACAGGCAGGGATGTTTTGGCGACGTCATTCACAACTAAATTCACCAGATGTGCGGTGCAGTGCACATACTGCGCTCGGGGCCCTTTTTCCAGCATGCGCCGCTTGCAAACCAGCTTTAATGCCAGACATATTTGACGCACCGTCATAGCATTGTCCTCTGCATTTCTGAAATGGCAGTGAGAATCTCAGCAAAACATCATTCAGCAGCTGGAACAGCGCATTTGCTGTGGTTGTTGATGTCTCGTAAAATCCAACAAAATGTTCCTCTGGCTCCAGATTTTCAGCCACGACACGAAAACAAATCGACACCTGCTCTCTGACTGAAATGTCGGCGGTTTCGTCCATTATCACAGAAAAAAACTCACAATGGTTTTTTTCAATCAATGTTCTCAGTACGTCATGGGCCATAATTTCTGTCATCTCATTTAAAATATCATGTGAGAGCCACTTGTTCTCTTTACGTGCAAGCCATGACCGTAACTCCGGGATATCCTGAGCACGTAAATGCAGTAACTGGATCAAGTTGGAATCCTCAATCCGTGCTTCCTCTGATGGCCAACCCTGACATGAAAGATATTTTGAGTGGAGGATAGAATAGCTAACAAAGCTGTTCTTGCATCTGATATCTGCTTTTGTTTACCGGCAGAAATTGCTGCGGCAACATTTACACCTGCATTAGTAGCAGCAACAGTGCTAACTGCAACTCTATGCAGATTGGACTTTTCGTGAGTTTGAAATCTCTCCAGTGCTTTGGGCCAGCTTGAAAATCCATCCTGTACAAAACCTTGCAAAGACTCTTGGTCATGTGTTGTGGATGGGAGAGGGGCGCCCATGTTTTTGGCTGCAGTGCAAACTTCACCAAATATCTTGTTTTTAGCAGCATTGTAGACTATCCATGCATATTTGCCTTTCCAGCCAGCTTGAAAAGTTCAACCTTTTTTCTTCCCCAACATCTTTAGGCCGACTGCTACTGTCCTCAGTCCATTTTGTTGGCTTAATCACTGCTAGTTTTAACAGCAAGTTACTGTCCTGCCCTTTTGGCGGTTTATCTGACATCACAAGGCAATGCGTTGCTAGGTAGCGGGAAGTGTCATTAGCCAATCAGCAGTCTCGCTCGCCAGACGCTCCTCCACAGAAGAAAGCCAATCAGTGACAAGTGTGCGCTGGCGCACGTGAGTGCTCGGAAATCTCCATGGGTGCTCGACAATCTCCGTGGGTGCTCCGACCCCGAAGCACCCACAGAATCGGCGCCCCTGACCTCATCACCGCTGGTGTTAAAAGGCTCCGTTCTTTCTGCAGTCAGGGTAAAGCGCACATCCGCCGTGTTGGTAAACAAATAATCCCTCCATATCAACGGAGGCAGCCGTGCTTGAGCAGCTTGTGTTGGAGGTGGTGTGAGTGCGGGCCAGCGGGGGACAGGGGAGGGGGCATTCGGGCTTCAGCACGGTATAGATAGAACAACTGGCCCTAGTGTGAGTGCGCCCTTATTTTTGGCCGCTGCAGCGCCACACAGGCTTTGCCTTTCAGCAATCAAGCGCTGTTTTCGTCAAAGTTAAAAACAATAACAGCTGTATACAGCTGAGATCGCTGTGCCGTCACCATAGAAACGCAAGACACATTACGACTCATTTGCAAAATACCTTTCAATGAAAACACCCGCAAATAGCAATTGCACTTTCTGTGCTGTCCCATTCCTCCGCACTTGGCTCAGTGCGCTTGGTTACGCACACACTTTGGCGACGTTTTGCCGGCGTAACGTATATTTACATATTGATCGATTGCATGTGACGTCAAGCGTGACCTCGGCGGCCATTTTGGAGGTCGACTCGTTTGTGTATTGGACGCGTACACGTGTGCTGCTGCGTTGTGATTTAGCGTTTTACCCATCATTTTCCTCAACACGTGTTTTAACGTGTTGTGCGGTGGACTGCCACAACAGAGCAGAGAAAAATGGTTCTGTAAGATTCCACAGAATCCCTAAAGATGTCGAAAGACGTCGTTTGTGGCTTGGAGCAATAGGCAGGAAAGATTTTCAGGGCACCGAGTACACCCGACTGTGTGGGGCCCATTTCATAACAGGTAACAATAACTGCTGTGTTATAACATAATGTGATATCTCCCATTGACCATCATCTTGATTATTTCAGGAAGTTCAGCTGCTGAGTGGGACAAACAACATCCTGATTGGGTGCCAACAATTTTCCACCACAAATGTGATGAACGCAAAAGCCAGAAAGCAGTTTATCGCTACAACCGATGTCAATCAGCATCTAGGAAGCGGACTAGAGATTAGTTTAGTATGTTTATTTCGGTCTCATAAAAACAAATACAGTAGACAAATATAAAGGTATAAATACAAAACAAAATAAATCAGAACAAAAAAACACAACAAGCAAATCAATTTACTTTGACCGAAAAGGTGTAGGCTGAAGCATCAGCTTATTTTGCCTACCCTTCTTAAATTAACATTTTTCGTTCACTCAATTTTTTTTTTTTTTTAGAGAGCAACAACAACAAACAAACAAAAAAACCCGCATATTCTACATACAGCAGTTTATAAGCAACTGGTATTTATATAATCAGTTTTATATTTATTAATAATATTATCTTTAAATAACTTTTTGAATCTATTAAGTGTGTTGCACAGTTTTGATTTCTAATTCCTAGATTATTCCATTGATTGACTCCTGTAATTGATGATATCATCTTTGTTTCACATTTGTTGCGTACTTTTGCTTCTGTTTTACACATGAGTCCCTCTTAGTTCATATCTTACTGGTTCGGGTCTTAAAACATCCTCTGGACACCATCTGGAAGCATATTATTTACTTTATATCATCATTTACATTTGAGCAGTTTTATTACCACAAGGATCAATTTCATATTTCAAGATCTGTAGGGTTTTGATAAAAAATGTGTTGGTTTGAGTCTCCGATAATCCAGCCCCTGTTGATTATCCTTATTGGCTCTTTGTGTTATGAGTAAGATAAGAATTGGTTTTTAAATTGTTTTATAGCCGCATGCCCCCAGACCCTCTATTGCAATAAGTAATGTTATGGTCTCAACAAATGTTCGATACAATAAAATGGTAATGATGGTATTTGTTGAGGATGTGTAATTTTGTTTTATTAATATATTGCAATAGATTTTTGATATTTTGTTCTTTATATGATTTATATGTGGTTTCCAACTTAAGTTTGGTCACCAATAATAACTACTAATAATGTATGTATTTATATTAACTCTTTCGTATTTCAATATTATTTATCATAATTTGTATTTGATCTAAATATTTTCGGTATCCACAATACCATATATTTAGTTTTATTTAAGTTAGTGAGAGCTTATTAATGTCAAACCATCCTTTTTATCGTTCCTAGTTCTCTCTCCACTGTGCTCCAGAAGTGCTCCGATCTCTTACCAGCTGAGTACTCAAGATCAAATAATATTGGGTGTCCATCAGCGAACAAAAACAAAATGTAAATAACTTGGACACATTAGAAATTTTCATTAATGTACATAATAATAATTTTGGGACCAGCACAGAACCTTGTGGACTCCACATGTGATCCTCAACAAGTCAGATTTTCATTATTTATTTGCACATATTGTTTTCTATTGTCTAAATAATTTTTTAGCCATGTATATGCTATGCCCCTGATCCCATAATCTTTCCAGCTTCCTCATTAACAAATAATGATCAATGTGTCAAATGCTTTTCGTAAGTCCATGAACACACCTACTGTTATTCCTTTTTATCTATTGCTGATGATAATTTTTTCTGTAAATTCCATTACAGCCATTGAGGTGGATCGATTGGATCTGAACCCATATTGATGTTCACTTAGTAAGTTTTGTGTTTCTATGAAATGATCGAGTCTATGGGTGAATCATTTTTCTACGATTTTTGAGAACTGTGGAAGTAGAGAAATTGGTCTGTAATTTTCAAATTGATGTTTATTTCCATTTTTGTATATTGGAATGACTTTTGCTATTTTCATTTGGTTGGGAAATATACCGGTTTGGAATGACTGGTTGCAGATATGGGTCAGAGGTCTAGCTATACTATCTATAATATCTTTTACTAATGCCATATCAACATCAATACAGTCGTAGATTTTTATTCTTAAAATGTTTTTACCACATCAATTAGTTCCCTCTCAAAGAAAGATGGTATTTGGGTTTATGTTAATAGTGCTTTCGTCTACATCATTTTTTACTACTGGGTTCACCAATTTCCTTAGCTAATACTAACCAACATTCACAAAATACATTTTGATGAAACCCATTTTTTTTTTACAATCTCCTTGTTTTGGTTGTAGATTGATTGATTTTTTTTTAATAAAATAATTTGGGTAAATTTGATTTTCCTGTACTTTTATTAACTATACTGTTAAGCACTTTCCATATACCCTGTGTATTATTTTTATGCTCTTCTAGTTGTTTGTGGTAGTAATCCTTTTTAATAAATCTCATTATGCTTATTAATTTGTTTTATATTTTTTATATTTATTTTCAGCTTCCTTCGTTCTCAATTTTAGAAACTGTTTATAAAGTACATTTTTCTTTTTACAAGCATTTTCTAATCCACTCGTAATCCAGGGTTTTTCATCATATTTCTTCTTTTTTGTTCTTATGGGACAGTGTTTATTATACAAAGTGGTAAAAACAGACAGAAATTCTTCATATGCTTTGTTTGGATCTTTATTTAAATAAATGTCTGTCCATCTCTGCTCCCCTAAGTCCCTTTTAAGAGCTTCAATGGCTTTGGGTGTTCTATACGAATCTTCTTGTGAGATCAGCGATTTGTCTGGGTTTGAGTCCTCATATGAATTACCTGCAGCCGTTGTAAAAAACAGGAAGATGGTCACTTAATATCATTAAGAAGCAGTCCACTTACACTCATTTGCTCAATTGTATTGGTGTAAAGACTGTTATCTATTAACGTTGCACTGTCAGTTGTTATTCTAGTTGGTTTTAAAATGGTAGGGAATACGTTTACACAGTACAATGTGTCAATAAAATCCTTTGTCTTACTGTGGTCATGTGAGTTTAACAGGTCTATGTTAAAGTCCCCACAAACAAAAATCGTTTTCTTATCATTCATCTTATCATACATATCAATATTTTTTTCTTTAAATAACTCAATACAGGATCCAGGTGTTCTATAGATGCAACTTATTATATTCTCGGTTTTATCCATGTCTACTTCTACTGTGACACACTCCATAATATTTTCAATTTGGACTGACATACTCTATTATTTTACATTTTAAATCACAACTTACAAATAGTGCCACTCCTCCTCCTTTCTTATTGACTCTGTTGGTGGTGAATAGCTCATAGCCCTCCAGGTTAACATCAACTTCCTTCTCATTGTCCAGCCAAGTTTCTGAATTGCAATCACATATACAATTTTTTTACATAGTCCTTGATTTTAGAAAAATTTCTATTCAAACTTCTGCTGTTGAAGTGTATTACTGAAAATTTATTGTCCATTATTTTCCTTCTTATAAATTGTTCATCTGTATAGTACTCACAGTTGCAGTTGATGTTGTTGTAGTGGTGATTTTCTGGGTCAATGCAATGCAATTCTCCATTTCAAACATTTTATGTTCGGTGTATTCAAAGGTTTTTAATTTCAATTGTTCAAAGTTCTGATGATCACTACTCACAGAGTCTATTGGTGGTACTTTATGGAGTCAAAATAGGGTCATTAATATTGAGAGGTTGTGTAAAGATGTTCACATGTGTAATAAAGTTTGCAGCTGTGCAAAAGGAAGTTCTGAATGTGCAAAGACGTTTTTGATTTCGTAACCTGTACCGCAAATACTTTTGTACATGTGTGGGACAAAAATTATTGGTACCTGTAGAAATATTAACGTATGGTGTGGAAGAACAATGTGTATCTGTAGAAATGTTTTGATCATTGTGGGGGGAATGCGGATCCGGTGATAATATTTGTACCGTCTCGGAAAATTGTACCTGCCATCTTTGTCTGTGTGATCTCTCGGCGATGCTTTCCTGCGCAGGCACTGGAAAGTACGAGCGCTGAAAACTGAGATATTCAATGCTTAACTTGTGACTTTTTGACCCTAAATGCTTACCAGACTTTTGACCCTAATTTTACGGCTTTCTGAAGAGCCGAGAGTAACACATTGACTTACTGCCACCAAAACAGCGTTCCCCACCGACCACCCAGATTTGGCGCTAAACAGATTGGCTTCATATGGAAGAGCCGAGCAGCAATCATGCAGCAATGTAGGCAAGAGAGGCATGCCATGGAGGAAGCAGGCGAACAGGTGGGTGTTTTACTTATAAACTAGGGGTGTACATACGAATAATGTAGGCCTATAAAGTGTTATTCATAATATTATGTTATTATATCGACACTAGTTGGTGTGCTTCGCAGACAGTCCTGCTATAAGGCTGATAAATTGATTTATTTCCTTTGGCTTGTGCAGTCTACGTTGCTCACCTCTTTTCACAAATACATTAGCCTACCTTAACAGAACAGACAAACATTGGGGTTGCATGAGATTATAACTTAATTAAGAGTGACGTGGTAGCTGAATTTATACTGTGATCAGCAAAAA
>OLKM01006530.1:0-14021 GCA_900291075.1 Melanogrammus aeglefinus
TGCTTGTTTCTAGCCTGTCCGTCCAGTAATCCCTATGTCTTCTCTCCAGTGCTCCGTCCGTTCACCCCGACCTCTCGCTGCTGAACCTCCGCCTGCCTGACTACCCTTCTACCGCCGAGCCTCTGCCTGCCTGACTGCCCCCCCCGTTACCGAACCCTCGCCTGTCTGACCTTCCGCTTGCCCAGTCCCACCTTGTCGTTTCCCTTATCCAAATAAACCCATCTTCCCTTCCACCCTGTCTCAGCTCCTCTGTGTCCAGCATCTGGGTCCTACTGTTCCGTATCCTTAACAGGCCGGCCACCATTTTGGACGCCATCTTGAAAATGAAACTTTTCTGGAAGGTATATTTTCCTAGATTATTAATATGTTCGTAAGCATGTCCAGGGGTACCAGAATCAGTTGAAAATTCCTTTGCAACATTTTCTTAATTTGAGATATAGCCATTCCAGCTCCCCGCCGCCATTTCGGCCGCCATCTTGGAAATGAGGGCTTTCTGGGAGGTATATTTTGATATACTTTTAGTATGTTATTCACCACACCAAATACTACTAGAATCCATTGAAAAACCTTTTATATCAATTTTTTGGGGGTTAAGCCCTTTTTTTTCATAGATTGACTCACCTAACACCAGAACGGGATAGTTGAGAGGGAAGGGCGTACTCTTTTCGAGATGGCCCCGGTGTAAACTTATTGACAGCAAGCTACCTAAGAGCCTTTGGTACTATGCCGTTCAGGAAGCAGCCTACACCAGAAATCGGTGCTTTAATAAGCGCACAGGCACTACCTCTTTTACAGCACTGACAGGAAAAAGGTGTGATCTAGCCAAGATGCACAAGTTCGGGTCAGGATGCTACGCCTACCAACAGGACAGAGGTAAACTAGATCCTAGGTGTGAGAAAGGACTCTTTGTAGTGCATGACAAGGGCAGTCCTGCCTTTCTAGTTTACTACCCCAATAAAGGGAAAGTGCAAAAGCACAGGCTGGTGAAGTTTGTCACAAAAAACAACCTGCAAGAACGGGACTCAGACTCAGGAGCTAGGGCTGGACCCAAAAATAGATGGTGAGTAGAGTGAGACACCACAACCTAGTGTCCTCAGCAAAGACATACAGACTGGTGGTCCACAGTCATCAGAGGATGAAGGTGAGAAGCACCCTAGGGTGACGACAGAGGCCTCAAGCAGTGGGAAATATCCCACCAGAGAGCGTAGACCCCCAGGGTATCTGAGAGATTATACTCAGGAAGATAGTGACGAGGAGGACAGTACACTCACTAGTATAGACTATTACTACCGAGCAGTTTGTGGTGTGCCGCTGACCTTTAAAGAGGCCATGACATCAACCGAATCAGGAAAGTGGAAAAGAGCAATGGACGAGGAGATCGAGTCCTTAGAGGACAACCAGACCTTTACCCTGACTACATTGCCAGAGGGCAGAAAGACAGTGGGAGGTAGGTGGGTATACTCGATTAAGGAGGACAGTGATGGACACGACCGGTACAAGGCCAGGTTTGTGGCTAAAGGATATAGTCAGAGGGCAGGAGATAGATTATGGCGAGACGTTCTCACCTACAGCCAATCTGACAAGTGTACGTGTAGTAATGCAGAAGGCAGCCCAAGACAACTTGATATTACATCAAATGGACGTAAAAACAGCCTATCTGCACGCGCCCATCGATCGAGATATCTACATGAAACAACCTGAGGGTTACGAAAAGGGGGGAGAGAAGCTAGTCTGTAAATTATGGCCTAAATTGACAGACTATTTATGGCCTAAAACAGTCGGGCGTAATTTGAATGAGATGCTTCACACATGTCTAATAGATGATAGCGTCACACAGAACCCAGCAGACCACTGTGTATACACAAAAGAGTCCAAACAGACAGGAAAGGTGATAGTTGTTATCTGGGTGGATGATCTTATCATTGCAGCCAACAACACTAAGAGTCTAGAGCAGGTGAAGACCATGCTTTCCACCAGGTTTAAGATGAAGGACCTAGGCAGGTTAAAGCATTTCGTGGGCATGGACTTCAGCCAGTCTGATGTCTGCGTGAAGATGTCACAAGGGAAGTATGTTGGAAAGATCGTGAATCGTTTTGACATACAGGAGTGTAGAACTAGGGAGACACCATGTGACCAAAAGATAGACTATTGTGAGGATGCGCCCAAAATGGCTGATGTAAAGAAGTACAGAGAAGTTGTCGGTAGTCTTATCTACTTAGCTACCTGTACACGACCTGACCTATGCTTTGTGGTAAGCAGACTATCACAGCATTTCGCTAACCCCACAGATGAGCACTGGGTTACAGGGAAACATGTTTTGCACTATCTCAGGGGTACTGTAGACAAACAGCTCTGTTTCATAAAGAGCAGTGAGGGTCTAGGCCTTCGAGCATACAGTGGCGCAGACTGGGGGTCAGACACCAGCGACAGGCGTAGTACAAGTGGTTATTGTGTGAGCATGAGTAAAGACAGCTCATTGGTTTCATGGAAAACCAAGAAGCAGCCCACAGTAGCACTATCCACGCGCGAAGCCGAACACATGGCTCTAGCTCTAACAATACAGGAGTGTATCTATTTGGAGCAACTACTGAAAGGTATAGATACCTATGGGTACATGAAAACTGTTGTTTATGAGGACAACCAAGGGGCTATTGCACTTGTTAGGAACCCTGTGTGCAGGCAGAGATGGAAGAACGTAGACATTAAGTATCACTTCATTAGGTCCACCATAAGAGAAGATGACACTTGTGTACTGTCCCACAGATGACATGGTTGCAGATGCTATGACCAAGCCTGTCTCCAAACTCAAGCTAATGAAATTTGCAGGGGTCATGTTTGGTGTGTAAATGTTTGACTTTTGACTGCCATGCTCTTTTTGATTATAAATGTTTGACATTTGACTGCCATGTTCTTTTTGATTGTTTATTTGAATATGTTAAAGTTGTACAGTATACATGTCATTCATAAGTGGGAGTGTTGATATATGTATGACATATGTATGATTGCATGTAACTGTAGTTACCTGTTCAGAACTGTGGTATTTATGAGTATCGTTTACTTCGTTTCGAATGAAGAGACGGAGCTTCGCAGTATGTTGCTTTATTGCTGGAGAACTAGCAGACTCTGCCACGTACACATCACATCCGGTTCGCTCCTCTACTACCGTAATGACGTAAGCAGTACGTGCAAGCTTATGGTAAACATGAACATTGATTCAGACTACCGCATGATCTGAATACTACATCACTTCTTTTTTTTTTAACTTGAACTCAACGTTGTCTGTTACTTCCACTTCTGGTTACTTTGAATATTCATTAACTAACTAATTAACATCCACTTGGTCTGTAAACAACAATAAACCATTAAGCAAACAACTGGATTGCTTCAGTGTAATGCATGACATAAGTGCTTTCTCAAATATCATTTCATCTATGGAACATAGAATCAACTTTGCAAACACTTTCAGATACAAAATTTGTCTGGAGATAAATCTCTTTTTTTTTCATTGCTGAACACTCTTTTCAAACTTTAGCAAATTCAGTCCATTTCACAGTCCATTTTTTTTTCTTGTTTTGTTGCCTGTTTCTCTTTTTTTTTTTCAGGCCATATCAAAGTCCTTGAGGTACTGTGGAGGCTGTCGGTGCCTAGCAGGGTACCTTCCTAACACTGGGATTGTGTCAGCGGTGACTTCTCCATCCTCTACTTCCGTTACAGATGTGTCGCGCAGGCCATGGTTGAGCTTCTTGAAGAAGGAGGAGTTTCTTGTCACTCTGTGTCCAGTCCGCTCAGCTGTGACCATAGAGCCTTTGACGGTGGTCACTCTGTACGGCTTAGGATTGTAGGCCGTAGTAAGTTTATTGTGTCTGGGTTGAGAGCACAGCACCATGTCACCAGGTCGGAGAGGGTAAGGCGCAGCGTGACGGCAAGTGTCTGAGTACGCCTTAATTTTTGCTTTGGCCTTTCGGTCTCTCCTGCGAAGATCCTCGTCTGGTCTGATAGGTGTGCTCATTGAAGGCATCTTTGTGTGCATCCTGCGTTTGAGCAGCAACTCAGCGGGTGATGTTGTTGTTGTGCTGTGTGGTGTTGCACGGTACTCACGTAGGAATGTGTAGAGATGCTGCTTCCAGGGGATGTTTTCCATGTGGGCAACACGGAGGCACTTTCCAAGTGTTCTCATGAACCTCTCTGCAGTTGCGTTTGCCTGGGGCCATAGTGGTGTGATTTTCCGATGGTGAAACCCCATGTAGGCTGCAAACTTGCTGAACTGCTCACCGTTGAAAGGGGGGCCGTTGTCGGTCTTCACCGTTCTGGGGATGCCAAGCATCGAGAAGATCTTGTCCATGACAGGGATGACAGAATTTGCAGAGGTGGAGTGCATGACTTCCACTACAGGATACCGGGAGTACTCGTCCACGATAACTAGCAAATGCTCACCTGTCGGCAGTGGGCCGTAGAAGTCTGCACTGACATCTTGCCAGACTGTGTCGGGGAGTTCTGACATCTGCAGTGGTTCGTTGTGTGTTTCTGGTGTATTAGCTTGACATGCCAAACAGTTTCTCACCATCGCCTCAGCTTGTCGATCGATGTTTGGAAACCACACCCTCTCTCTCAGGAGTGCCTTTGTCTTTGTGATTCCCTGATGCGCCTCGTGTGCGAGCTGGAGGACCCTGTGCTCGAGTGCGGAGGGAATGACGATTCTGGAACCTTTTAGTATAATGTCATTTTCATGTAACACTGTGAGCTCGCTTTTCACATGTTCATATTGTCTCAGTACAGTGTCTTTTGTGACTGTGTGCCACGTATTGTTGCGTATGAGTACTGACCTTTTGTAGTGTTTCATCTTTGAGTGTCTCACACTTGATTTCATTCAGAGTCATTGCTTTTGGTGTGCTGTTATGCATGATGAAGTTCACGTATTCTTCAGCTACTTTCGTTGCACCGGGGTGTTCTTGGTAAGGTGCTTGTGCTGGGATTGGGTGACGGGACATGTAGTCTGCCGGATTATCAGACCCTTTTCTGTATTCTACTTTGAGGTTGTACGGCTGCAGTCGAAGTCCCCATCTTTCGATGCGGGCGGGCGGCTTGGACCTCGGGTTGTTCCAGATGAGCTCGAGTGGCTTGTGATCTGTCACCATAGTTAACTCTTTGCCGTAGATATAGAGATGAAAATGTTCACAGCTCCATACGATTGCAAGCGCTTCACGCTCCGTCTGAGAGTAGCGCCTCTCTACATCACTGAGCGCTCGGCTTGCATATGCGATGATGCGTTTCTTTTCTTTGTTCTTTTGCAGCAGTATTGCGCCAAGTCCTACTGGACTAGCATCAACAATGAGCTCTGTTTCCATGTTCGGGTCGAAGTACGCCATCGTGGTCTCACTGGTGAGACTCTCTCTCAGCGTGCTCAGCGCTGCGTCCTGTTCCGCACCCCACTGCCAGGGAGTGCTCTTTCCTCGTGAGCTTTCTGCAGCGGCTCCGTGACTGGTAGCGAAAGTCGGGAATGAAGCGTGTGAGCAGTAGTTCGCCATGCCCAAAAAGCTTCTTACCTCTGCTGCATCCTTGGGTTTGTCAGCTTGGCGCGTATACTGTCAACTTCTTCGGATCAGCTGAGACGCCGCCCCATCTGAGGAAATATGAACCCGAAGAAACTGTAGTCGAGTCTTGTTGAACTCGCACTTCTTGCGGTTCAGTGTGAGGCTGCGCTCTTTTAGTCGCTGGAACACAGCAGTCAGGCTCTTGTCGTGATCAGCCTGTGTCGCCCCGTAAACGATGATGTCATCGCTGAGATTCTTCACCCCGGCGATGCCCTGAAGTGTCTGATGGATGGCGTTCTGAAATACCTCAGCAGCTGAGGAGATGCCGAAGTTGAGGCGCTTGTACCTCCTCAGTCCCAGGTGCGTTGTGAATGTGGTAATGTACCTGCTGTTGGGATGTAATTCCAGCTGGTGGTATCCCGACGTCAGGTCCAGCTTTGAGAATACAGTTGCTCCATTCAGTTCGTGTATGACGTCGTCGATAGTAGGAGTCAGGTGGCGCTCTCTTTGGATGGCTGTGTTTGCCTGCCGCATGTCGACACATATGCACACTTGTCTTGGATCCTTTGGGCTTTGGTGGTGTTACGATGGGCGAGACCAGGGCGTCGGGCCCTGTCACTTCCTCGATGATGTCCTCGGCTTCGAGTTTGCGTAGCTCAGCTTCAACTTTCTTACGTACATGAAAAGGAACTCTGCGATGTGGCTGACATGTTGGTTGTATGTCTAGGTTGATATGTAGTGTGACTTGAAAGTCTTTGAGCTTACCGATGCCATCAAACAGCTCGGGGTGGCTGTTCACGAGCTCATCCGCCACTGTGAGCCTCATTGGGGGAGGGCTGATAGAATGTACAATTTTGATCAACCCCAGTTCATCAGCTGTCTGGTAGCTGAGTAGGGAGCAGCCATCGCCTTTGGTCACGTAGAACGTTCCATCTGTTTTGTTCTTGTTCCTCGCCTCCACGCTGCCTGTGAACTTCCCTAGGATGGGCAGCGCGTCTTTGGATCCATAGGCTAGTATCCTGAGATCTGTGTGTTGGAGGCGGGGCTGGAATACTCAGGTTAAATAAATGTCTTTTCTCACTGATAATGTTTACTGCAGCACCGGAGTCAATCAGAGCTGGCACTGTGTCTCCGTTCAGCTTGATTTTTGTCAGTGGTTGCTTCGTGTCTTTATTGCTTTTAACAGTGTACGCATAACATTCATCACTGCTTGAGGATAACTCACGCTGAGCTGGTTCACTTTGTGTTTCTACCTGGTTGACTCTTTTCCTGTAGTCTTTCTTGTAGGTCCTTGTGTCTGTTTTCTGCTCAGTGTGTTGTGGTGTCGACCTACACTGTCTTGCAAAGTGGTTTTGCTTGCCACACGCTTTGCATTGTTTGCCTCTTGCAGGGCATTCGTTTCTGTGTGGCCACTCGCGCCACCACAGTTCCTGCATAGGGTGTTGCTGCCCACCTATTGGACGATTTTTGGTATGCCTTCTTCTGGGGTCGTCTATGCACTTGATTCAACTGCCACGGCGAGACTGAAACCCTCTTCAAATTCCTTTTGACTGTAATTCAGACAGTTCCAGTGTCCTGCCGTATTCAAGGAGTTCTTTTAATGTCTTATTTGTCTCCCTCAAACCGTATTTGCGCACCCTGGAGGACGTGTGCAGCTTTGAATGATTCTGTGATTTTATTTCATTGTCCACATCACCAAACTCGCAGTGTTTTGCTAGCATTCGAAGTCTGGTATTATAAACATCTAAATTCTCACCATGCAGCTGTGTGGCTTTCCTGAACACGTAGAGCCTCGGTACTGGACATTCTTTTTCGGGGAGAAGTAATTCGGTGAGTTTTCGTTTTCACATCTCCATACTTGTCTCCTTCCCCCGCCACCGTATCGTATATGTCGTGCACTCTTTCGCCGGCAAGATGCAGTAGAAGGGCTTTCAATCTTAAATCTCCGGTGATATTCACAGCCGTGGTGTAGTTCTCGAATCTCTGAAAGCCACTTAGTCCATCGCGTCGGTCCGATAGAGCTAGGTTCGCTCTCAGTATCGAACGATGGTATGGTCGGGCTGTGTGCTAACATCATGTTGACTGTCTGGAATGCTAACTGACTAGAGCACATCTAGCAGCTTGTTACCGTACCTCTTTCGCTCCGAACTTTTTCCCGCACGCAATATTCCACTCTCCGGGGAAACGTGTAGTACTTCTCCTGGATCCTCGTCGCCAGTGTGGTATTTATGAGTATCGTTTACTTAGTTTCGAATGAAGAGACGGAGCTTCGCAGTATGTTGCTTTATTGCTGGAGAACTAGCAGACTCTGCCACGTACACATCACATCCGGTTCGCTCCTCTACTACCGTAATGACGTAAGCAGTACGTGCAAGCTTATGGTAAACATGAACATTGATTCAGACTACCGCATGATCTGAATACTACAAGAACCAAAAAGAGGCGCTGTTGCGACATGTCTGTGACCATACAAGGGAATGTTGCAGACATTTTCTCTCTCTCTGCACTTGGCTCTAGGAGAGCACGCAGGTCTGTTCACAAATAAACTATGCCAGTTCGGATAAAGAGAGAAATGCATTATAATTATATTTCGCCGTGAGAGTGTGACTCTGCTAATAAGTTTGCTATCTTGCTTGGCTGATACAGCTACCTTTTAGGCCTACCAGCGCAATTACAATGATTTTAAGATAACATACATGGTATGTCTGTGAGTAAGATGTTGATGCTATATATGTAGTTATCAGCACTAATGTTTAATTACCTCGGAATCGGACATGGTGTTTCGTCTTCCTATCAATGTAACTGAATTCACATGAACGCGCATAACTGACGTTCGGAGGGAGGAGCTACAGCAGGTAGGGCGTGGCAGAGAGAACGCAACGGAATCTCAATGGCTGTTTTCTCCCAAATCGCCCACCCTAGCTTTAAGTTGACCTTGTCCCGGAGCTACGGAGACTAGCAAAGACACAACAGAAAAGTGTGTGTGTGTGTGTGTGTGTGTGTGTGGTGTGTGTGTGTGTGTGTGTGTGTGTGTGATGTGTGTGATGTGTGTGTGTGTGTGTGTGTGTGTGTGTGTGTGTGTGTGTGCGTGCGTGCGTGCGTGTGTGTGTCAGTCCTACCCATATTATGTGTAAAACCACATAACCGAGAGTCAACAGAAAAGCAACAACTGATATTAATTCCACTGTATATCTCCTTGGAATCAGCCTTCGGGACTGGGTGTCAGGCTAGGGGAAATTTAAAAACAGGATCCTTGGTTAGCGATTGGACGGGGAACAAGTAGGTAATGTCAGCCAACATGCAGTTGGTTATACACAATTGAAATTCATAAAGTTATATCACTATGCAAATGAGAGTATAGCTTAATTCATGGTAATTTTTTTAAGGTGCAGTAATTTCAGACTTTATACACAATTCAATTACTATAGTATGTTAGATAACAAACAGTAAGAGCTATAAATTGAGCAATTGAAAGGTGAAACAATTAGTCCTCCTTTCATCTCCTTCTCATGCACTGCTTAGCCATGGTTGTAAACAGTCCATTAAATTTTTTGAGTGGATTTTAACCTTGTTAGAAGGTGCTATTGTACATATAAGATATACAAAGGACAACATAATGTCATTGTAGTGTTTCTATCTATCATACTGTTATTAAAACTGATATAACCTAATTCAGCTTCCCATGATTGTTGATAATCATTATACTCTTAAATTAGCGGATCGTTGTAGACTCCTGCGTTTGGTAGTGTGGTGCGACACACCTATAAGCGCCACACACGTAACTACTGGTGGGACGGTTTGTACGAGGTTGGAGGGAATCATCACAGATATACCCACTTTCAATTAAAAAGAACTACATCACTGCACACACAACCAACACACACACACACACACCAACACACAACACACACACCACACACACCACACACACACACACCACACACACACCCAAACACACCCCCAACACACACCACATGCACACACACACACACACACACACACACACACAACACACACCACACACACAACACACCACACCACACACCACAACACACACACACACATACTTATACACACACAACAGTTGAGGTTGCGAAGCTGATTTTCTACAAAGGTGTGTTGGTATTTGCTGATTCTAGCCTGCAGGCGCAGGTTACTTCAGCGCTTTTTGGATGAACAACCAACCGTCTTGCTTGTTTGATCCATAGACTTATCGCTCTTTACTTAACCTTTATTTTGCCCGTTGCTGGCCTAGACCATTAGGCCTCATCATTCCACAACGTAGCAGAAGAAACACTGTTAGATGCATATGTCAGGCAGTTACATGGGTGAGAAAGCTTACCGGCCAAAGAAGGCTGGTTGTGAAAGTGGGTCAGCTGAGTGAAATGTCCTCAGTACTCATCAAGGATACATGCTGTCACACTTACAAAGAAGGTTTTTCCCAGGCCAAAGCAGTGATAGAAGGTGAATTAACTCAGTGCTCTGCCCTCAGTGATCTGTTTATTGAAATTGTTGTTAATTGTTGCTTTAAGCCAAGGCGTACCATTCGGTCCAAATAGCATGTAAAAATATATAATCAGTTATCCAACTCTGGTTCTATATTTTCTTAAACATGAATGTATGAGCGATATTCCTGTATATCCTGATTCATAATTTACTTCGGAGTACAGGCAGTGTTCCCCTTCCAGGTGAACCTCTTTTCACCAAAGTGGTTTTTAGCCGAAACTGGTCCTTCCTATGTATGAATTTTATTTAACAGATTATTAAAATCCCATCGATATTTTGTAACACAGAAGTACTAATGTGTTGATTATCTACAACTAAATACCGCGTAACAGGGCATATATATATAACTTAAGTTATCAGAAAGAAACTAACAAAAATAAAGGCATTATGTTATGTGTTAATAGGCCTATATACTTATGGTGTGTGATATACAAGTATCGGGTGTATTTCGATAGGTATAGATAGAATGGTTATTACTCATAGCTTTTATGTTTTATGTAGGTACAATTTTTTGGCTACTTACTATAATTAAATTGATCTTATAATCCCATAGTCACGCTACAAAGAGCAGGCTTAGCATTTTTCTAGTTCTGTGCACATTTCGCGTCTATCTTGTGAAATGATGCGATCTATCCGCATCGGCAGAGGGGCCTTCTTGGTATGCTTTTTTCTTTGCTAATGTAATGCCAATGTCACCAGGGGCCATTATTGTACGTTTCGGTTTGATTAATGCTAATCTTACACGAGAAGCTTCCAGAATCAGCTGGTCTCCAGAGACGTTCAGACCTTGCCACCTATCCCATAATATTACGATTGGCCCTCTCACTGGCAATATAGGATGTGCAGATTTACGTGCAAGCCCAGAGCTGCGTTCAAAAGCCTTAGAATCGTTCGTTTCTCTTATGCAACGGAAACTTAACTCCTCCAGTAAATGGATCGGACCTTAGTTCATAGGGTGACCATACGTCCGTATTTACGGGACATGTCCGTATTTCATTCCTGTCCCGGGTGGTTCGGGTTATTTTTAGAAAGTGAGGAACATGTCTGGTTTTTAAAATTACCTTCTTTGGAACATTACATTTACATGCACTAGGGGCACTGGCCACGACGCTGTGTGTGCGGACGTAGCCTAATCCCCGCCCCTATGCTGTCGCCTATTAATAGAACGTAGACAACATGGGACTGGTTCATACGCAGCAACATGCAGAAGCGAAAGCGCTCGTTTACCGACCGAATTTACTAAAGAGTTTCCCGGCTTTCAGACCGGGTCGAGACAATGGGAAGCCTTGTGCACAGTGTGCCAAGCAGAGCATATGTCTCGGTGTCCATGAGGTGAAGAGTCTGAAAATCACACTGGACACGAGAAGCAAAAACAGCTGTCCGAGGCTAGAGGTAGTGCTAAGCTCGATCACCCAGTTACTTTCTTCAGGACCAGGGAACGAGGATTGCAGTGAATGCAGCGAAGCGTGCATGGTCATTTCACACAGTGAAACACCACAACAGTTTACAGATCAATGACTGACTAAGTGCATTGTCAAAAAGACCCTCCGTTCAGACACTGCGAAAAAGTTTTAGTTGTGCCGAACTAAGACCGGGCTATTTTGATAGTGCACTGGGCACCGCATTCTGTAGAAGTGGCACACAAAGCACTAAAAGACATCCCTTATTGTGGTGTTATAGTACTGATTGGCAGCAATCATGGTGCGGGGAATCTTCCCCATATTTATTTCCATATTTTGATTGGATGGATGTGGGTGTTCAGAAGTAAACTAATTGAACGTGCAAGAATACACCAAACGAGGACTTGCAAACGACCATCGCCAATCTTAATGCAACATTGACGAAACCAATCTGGCCTCAAAATGCGTCACATTTACCGGCGACAATTTGCACACATTTGGTGGACTCGGCGTGACGGAAGGGGGAAAATAAATGTGTTTGATTATTTGAAAGAGGCTGCTTTGACAAAACAAAACATTGTTGGCGTTGGGTATGCCCGCACATATCCTTAAACAACTGTGTCCATCACGGGGCAGATAGGCTTAATGTGGACATTGAAAATTTATCATTTTTCAAAAAATCTACCAGTATTACCCACATATACACTGTGCGCACAGAGCCCTCAAGAGTAACTGCGATTTTGTGGATGTGGATACAAGGATGGATGCGTCACACAGCAAGACCAGGTGGCTCTCTCTATTCAGGAATAGCGAGGATGCTGCATATGTTCCCTTGCTCTAAAAGCATTCTTTTATATCCCAAGAAAGCCACCTGTGATGTCAAGGTTTTTTTTGAAAACCTTTTAGTGAGGTGTATTATTGTGGCACTTGCACTCCCTCATGTCCATCTTCCACTGCCACTTCAGGATGGAAGGGAGGACAACTCCATCATTGGAAAATCAAGAAAATATTGAGCAGCATCCACAACGTAGTGTTTATTGAACGGAGACAATAATGTTCAGTGTCCTGAAAGTATCAAGGACTGCTTGCCGACACCGCAAGAGAAGGACTTGGAGAGGGATGGTGTGACAAGTTTCATTGGCGGATGTGCTAGGCATGTATAGCTCCATGCTTGGAGTCTACTGGAGAAATGGATGGCGCCATGGAAGAATTCACACCTTTCATATGGATGAGTGTGAGCGAGGCACCTAAGTGGGAATGATGTGGAGGCCTGCATCAAAGTACCTTGAGGAGAAAGGCCAAGGGGTGGCAATTTGACGATGGTTGAAAATGCTTCTTGACCAAGTGTCCAATTTTAAAGAAAATTTAGTGGAAAGCTGCAGGTGAGGATGAAAGCATTCCATTGGGCCTGCGGTGCACCAGAGGTGGGTCAAGTACTTCGAGAAGGCCAAAAGAATCGATGCTACTCGAGCTGCTGAGGTGGCACAGTTTGTCTTCGCCACTTTCTCCACTAATGCAATGTGAGTGTGTTTTCACTGATGGCAGGGCCAGGTGGACAAAGGAGAGGACCAGCTCTCAGTTCCATCTCTTGAAGGGGATTCCTATTTGTGCATACATCCTTCAAAAGATATTGTCATGCAAGGACTTCTACACGTACATGTTGGCCACAGACATGCTGAGAAGATCAGGCTCTACAGCAAAATTATAATGGGCAAAGAGGAGGAACGAGGAAGAAAAACCAGACGGAGAGGAGGGACAAAACAGATGAAGAGGGAGAGCGAGGATTAAGCAGGAAGTTAAGATGTTCATGTGTTGATATTATTATTTTTGTATATTTTAATTAAGTTTTTTTCGGTATACAAGAGGGTTTTTTTTGTTATTATGTTCATTTGTTAATTTTATTTATCTCCAATGGCTACCTTGAATATGTCAAATGAGTTCATTTGTTATTTATTTTAAATTATTTTTCAATGATTGTAAATCAGCTCATTGGTTCATCCTTCCCCCCCCCCAATAGCCCTACAAACAGACTTATATTTGTTCATTACTTGAGGCTAAGTGAAGTGTTATTTCGAGTTACAGAGTTATTGTTAGACTTGTTAGTGAAGGATGTTAAGATGCAACATATATTTCTTTCATTGTGCTGTTCATTCTTACAGGAATTGTTGAGCCTCAAGCATTTTGAATAAATACATTTTCAATAAAATTATCATTTGTTATTGGAGTTATTGTTATTGACTTACTGAAAAGCATTTTTAATAAACCACACTGTAATATTCTTGTTCTATATATATACCATATATTAGATAATAATAAATTACTATTAAAGCAGCCCATCCTCCCACATGACCGGCTGACTCGATCCGCCACCCCAGCCACCACCCCCCCCCCCCCCCGCCCCACCTTTCAACCCCCCCCCCTCCCCGAAAGTTGCCTGGGCTGCTGTCTCTTCAGGGGTTGCTCCTCGAAGGGCTGCATTCGAAAAGGGCGATTAACGTTCACTGCCGACAGCTCAACAGGCCTGTCCCATTTTCGAAGGACTCCTTCAAATGCGGCCGACAAATGAGCCTTCTTTATCCGTATT
>OLKM01006531.1:0-14020 GCA_900291075.1 Melanogrammus aeglefinus
TGACTGGCTATTATGACATTTTTTCCAAATATTACAGTAAAAAAATTCTCACTCACATGATCTGGTAAAAACACTCATACCTATACATACATAAATTCACATGGTGTTGCTAGCTCAATGTTTAAGACATATGCATATGTTGGCATCGTGAAGAGTTGATCTTACCTTTTAAAAGGTAAGATCTTACCTTTTAAAAGGTAAGATCAACTGAATCTCCATCTCACATCAACTGAACCTCCATCTCACATCATATCTTGCCACTTTTTTAATGTTTAACCTAGATAACAGGTAATGATTGTGAGGTATTCTCTGAATATACTAGAGGAACTAAATTGAGGCTGCCTTCTCGCTCTATACAGGCCTGTCTTACCCTCCATACAGCCCTGTCTCACCCTCCATACAGCCCTGTCTCACCCTCCATACAGCTCTGCCTCACCCTCTATACAGCCCTGCCTCGAATTCCCAGAACTCATTGATTGATGTGGATGTTATTAATCTGTACAGAAATTAGGGAGGGGCAACGATCGTCGAATAGTCGAATAGTCTGAGTCACGTAGAAAATCGAATAATGAATGTGACTATCGTTATTTATTGCACGGCTCTTCTCAATGCTGTTGAACCCTCCCATCACTTGCAAGGGCCTTCACAACTTCCGGTGGTGAATTATTTTTTGATAATTCACCGTTGCTAAGCATATAATGACCACTGTCAAGGAAAGTTATTTTTTCTGTCATCGGTCCGGTAACTTATCAACCCCAGCGTCCTCGGTTGCTAAGCGACCTCAATGTCTTTGGCGGAATATTTCTCTGCTGATGAACACTCCGAATGCTGGTAACAAATAAATTGTAAAAAGACACACTGTGAAATAATTTTTTTGCCGAGTTTCCATATGCTCAAGACGTATCCAGTTCACCGTCATGCAGGCTGTGTTCAGTAAAATAAATAGCGATCTTGTTTACGCCGCAGGTAGGCCTATCGCCTAAGCCCACGTTGAAATGATGTTGATGTTGAATGTTGATGGTTCAGTTGTTGAAATAAACAGATTGATTTCATACAAATCATAAAAGCCTCTCCCTGTGTCATTGTGTGTACATGTATACGAGGTGCGTGGGGGGTACTTCATTGTCTGATTTTTGAATATTATTTGAAATCTTCTCAGTAAATATTGAATAGTATTTTTGCCAGAAATACAATACAAGCAAACTGAGTTGATTTAAACTCCAATTTAGTTTATTTCAAAATGTAAACATGACTATAAACAATATAAAACTTGTCTGAGCCATCAGGGTAGGGTCCTTAAAGAGGTTTACGCGTCTCTGCTGATAGGAGGAAGGAGAAGGAACATCATGGTAGGGTCCTTACAGGGGTTTTCGTCTCTCTGCTGGTAGGAGGAAGGAGAAGGAACATCAGGGTAGGGTCCTTACAGGGGTTTTCGTCTCTCTGCTGGTAGGAGGAAGGAGAAGGAACATCAGTGTAGGGTCCTAAAAGAGGTTTTTGTCCATCAGTGAAGTTGTGCACTATATAATGATATGTTTCTAATGACTATTGGAAGCTCCTCTGGCGATCAGGTTTACGGAAATGTTTCTAATTACTGTTGGAAGCTACTCTGGCAATCAGGTTTTCCTAGTTTGCAGAACAAGGCCTGAATGTCCTCCAAGGTGTCGCAGGCGGTCTGTCTGAGAGCACGGTGCTGGCTGGAGGTCAGGTGGCCGACGTGCTCCAGACACTGAGAGTTCAACAGAGCCGGTCCCATGGTGGTCTCCACCTCCTCCGCCAGGAGCAGAGACTGCAGGAGGCGCAGGGAGTGAAGACATATGTCTGGGTCCTGGTCTAAGAGAGAGGAGGAGATAAAGGAACATTACCTGACTAACAGGTCCTGTAAGCATCTCAGTGTTTTCCAGTGATTTCTCACTAGCAGCCAGGATTCTATTTATTTTAATTTCCTGGAAGTCGACCCCTGCCATGGTGCAATCGTTTCATTTTCAGTTATACTGTGAAAGTGATTCAAGAAACACCAGGACAAACAACTCTGTGAAGTGGAGTGGAAACCGAAAAGTAGGTCAGGAGGAGTTAGAGAACTAGTTGTAGAAGTAATAGTAGTAATAGTAATAACAGTAGTAGTAGTCGTTCCTTATCCTCCAGCAGGGTCCAGACCATAGGTAGAAATACTAGTAGTAGTAGTGGTTATAGTAGTAATACTAGTAATAGTGATAGTAATAGTAGGTAATAATAGTGTGTTAGGGTTAGGGTAGTCGTAGTCGTTCCTTATCCTCCAGCAGGGTCCAGACCATAGGTAGAAATAGTAGTAGTAGTAGTGGTTATAGTAGTAATACTAGTAATAGTGATAGTAATAGTAGGTAATAATAGTGTGTTAGGGTTAGGGTAGTCGTAGTCGTTCCTTATCCTCCAGCAGGGTCCAGACCATAGGTAGTAATAGTAGTAGTACTCAAAGTAGTACTAATAGTAATAGTAGTAGTAGTAGCAGTAGTCCTCACCCTTCAGAAGGGTCCAGACCATAGGGAGCAGACCGGGGCTCTGGCTGATATACTTCAGTCCTCTGACGCTGATGCTGACATTGTACAGAGCCATCAGCATCAGCCTGGAACACATCGTAGCTCAATGAGGAGACCATGCAGGACAGGGATTGGCTGAATGAGGAGACCATGCAGGACAGGGATTGGCTGAATGAGGAGACCATGCAGGACAGGGATTGGCTGAATGAGGAGACCATGCAGGACAGGGCTTGGCTGAATAAGGAGAGCATGCAGGACAGGGTTTGTTGAATAAGGAGATCATGCAGGACAGGCATTGGCTGAATGAGGACACCATGCAGGACAGGGATTGGCTGTGATTGTTTTATCATACACTTTGAGTCTGGGCAAGGCACCAGGCTTCCCGAGCTCCAGCAGCTGCATCAGTGTGTCCAGCAGCACATGACCCCTGCTTGACAGGAAGTCTCGCCCACAGGGCACCGCTGCTATGTCTACCGAGTAGAGGAACGAGATGGAGGTGTTGAGCTGCTAACGCTCAATGATATCGAGGTTCTTTTGGCAACTGGTTTACGCTTAACATACAGCAGTTGGTTTCTGCCAAGGTTGGTATGCTCTTTTCATCATTTCAATGATAACGTGGCACTCAGAATGTTAGCACTTAGCATGTAAGCACTTAGGATGTTGGCAGTTAGCATGTTGGCACTTAGCATTTTGGCGGTTAGCATGTTAGAACTTAGCATGTTAGCAATGAGTCTAGGGGTGTTGAGTAATAGGACCGGGAAGTCCAGGCCCCCCTGGGTCTAGTGGTGTTCTCATTGGAGGTCTGGTCTAGAGGTCAAGGGTTAGGGTCATCATACTGGACTCACTGGTGATTATCCCAGCCAGAGCAAGGACAAACTGGTGCTCAGTGGAGGTCTGATCTAGAGGCCCAGGCGTGGAGACATCCTCCCCAGACTGGATGAAGCTCTGAAGGGTCTGACCCGCCAGGTCCAAGAAGGAGGGCAGCTTCCCCTGACACAACATGGATCATGTACACAAAAATATAATGTTATATAATATACATATATGTAATAGGGATGCAACAACGAATCGATAAAATCGATAAAAATCGATTACTAAAAGCGTTTTGGTCATCGATTCGTTGTTTCTCGCGATTAATATGTCACTCGTAGGCGCGGCACAGTTTACAGCCAGCCGCCGACAAGTTGGTTGATGGTTCATGCACGCCCACAGCGAGCATTAGTGTGAGCGACACAGCTTGTATTTTGATCATATCTTATCAGTGGACTGTAGGCCTATATAAAATTGTCGTACCTTCACTGTCTTTGGGTTAAAAAAACTCCTTCAACTCAGTATCCTTCTAGTACAACCGAAAACTCTGTCAGCTGCTGCTGCTGCATACGGTGTGCAGACGGGCTCGGAGTCGGCACCACGTGCATCAACAGTCATTCAAAGCAGCGGTAGTAATCACACAACCGGACGGTGTAGAAAGTCCCGTCAGTTAAAAATAGTAATGCAGTTTGAAAATCCATGTTAAAATCGGCAAGATATAGAGCTAGTTAACTTTTAAAAAAAGTCGCAAACAGTGGCAAATGTGATGTGTTCAGGTCGGCTCAGTAATATGATTGATGAGTTCAAATGCAACAGAAAAAAAAAAGAAATTAGAGATATAAAATAGATAGTAAAGATGGAATTATGACCTGTTAAACGCCCTATCTTGAACTATGATCATCTTATCAGCAATTACAGCAATAATACAAGTTCTATTTCAAGGAGTCTCGAAAATGGTATCAATAGGTTTGACCGGTTAACCATGGACATCCCTTATATACTGTATGTATGTATGTACTGTATATATACAGTATATAGATATTATTACTTTTAATAGTTCCGGGACGTTGGAGCAATAACCTGGTGTTTTTACACTTCAGTCTGCACTGTGAATTTTAAGTAATGTTCAGTTTTTGAAAAAAGACGCGGCAATTACAAATGTTTCTTTTTTTTATCCGATTCATCGATTAATCGAAAAAATAGTCGACCCGATTAATCGATTATTAAAATAATCGTTAGTTGCAGCCCTAATATATAACATAATATAAAATATAATATCATTTCATAAATAGCCTCTTTATTGAAATGTGTCGTATTGTTAATATTAATATAAAGTGGTCTAAAGCAAGGTTTCTCAACCGGTACCGGGCCACCGAGCATTGGCCACTGGGCTGCAAAGATTTAAAAAAAAGCCTAGCCCAAATAATAGATAATTTTATTATCAGAGATACTTTTGTGAATAAATAAAACATTTTTAATGATTAACACAACATTGCACTATTTTGCAGCTGCTGACAACTTTGCGTTATGACAACAAGATAGCTCGTTTTTTGAATAATAATTAGGGCTGTCAAAAGATTAATTTTTTTAATTGCGATAAATCGCATTCTGTCCATAGTTAACTCGCGATTAATCGCACATTTTTTGGCACATTTTTTTCTCGTTTAAATGTACCTTAATGTATGTTCTTAATACTTTTAACAACATAAGGGCAAATATACTTGCTTTATGAAAATGTTTATTTAACACTTCAAATATCCCCTTACCTTAAGTGGAATCAAAACATGGTGATCAAAACATGGTGATCAAAACATGGTGATCAAAACATGGTGATACAAAGAATACAGCCATTGACACTAACGGTTGCCCGCTTGCCCGGGGCAAGTAAAAAAAATGTTCGGGCAAGTTGAGATTTATTCTGGTTGCCTGGACGGGCAAGTGGATTTTTGAGAGTTTGTTAAAGGCTATTTATTTGAAGTGTGTTTTAAAAACGGCACAAAACACACCTTTTTTTTCCGACAAATCACACAAAATTTGTTATATTTTGCAATTGAGATCGGCGCGTGGCGGCAGCCAGTAGCAGTGCCCTCGCTCTCTCGCGCTCTCGCTCCCCTCCGGCAGCCTGTGGGGTGTGCGCGCATACGCTGCTTACATATGGGAGAGTGTGCTTCATTTGCTTATATGCTATAGGCCGAAAGACCTAAGATGAATATGTTACTTACTTGCTTCCTTTTAAGTATAACAATGGCTTGTGGAGTCCAAATCCCTCCACTGAAAACGGTGGAAGGTGCTTACAACTCTCTGCTAGTTAGCGATCTATCTCTTCTCTACATGTAGTTGTGTTGCCGCGAATGCTGCTGAGGGAGGTAGCCTAATTTGATTGAAGTCGCTGAAATTGTCCAATCATAGGTGGTGAATAACAAAAAAAAGAAAAGCCGATACCATTGGCCTGTGGCGCAACACTGGTGGCGACCGCACGGCGAATTTTCTTGCGCCAATGAAAAGCTGTCCCTGCTTGATAGAGTCACAGCAAACAAAAAGTTAGCGAAGCTTCACATGACCTTCAACGTGGCGCGGGCCCGGCGCCCCTGAATTGGGGCAGGGCTTTATTTAAAATGGCCAATCACTAGCCTAGCCCAAATCATTGACCTTTCAGGCGCATTTAAATGGTTGCCTGGCAGTTGACAAGTATATATCACACAATTAAACGAGAAGATCAAACTCTATGTATTTTTGTTGATTATATGTATTTTGTAATTAGATAATAGATTGATTAATAGTTTGGCAGATATATTCAAGTGAATATTTCACGGAGGGTTGGCGCCCTAGCGCCCTCTATTGACCCACCGCCACTGCCAGTAACCATAGCAACGCGGTAAACAAAATCTTGGCGGAGCCCAATCCAGGTCTTACTTGAAAGGCATTTAATGGGTCAAAATATTTATTAATAAATTATTTGAATATTAATAAACAAACAAACTTCGAATATGATTTTTGGGCAAAAGTCAAAGCCCTAGTCTACATATAACTGGGCGATAATAGGTTGTCGTGAGATGGTTGTCGTCAGAGGACAAGCAGGAAAGAGGAGGATTAAGTACACCTTTGTACATTATGTGTGACGTTTTTGACCGTTCTGTATGTTGTTCATAGGGTTAACCCTCACATGCAAGTAAAAAAATAAACTATTTTTCCTCTGTGTTTTCATGATTCGATTGTTAATTTATGTATTAATATATACTCATAATTGTTTGTCGTGTTTTTTGTTTTTATTTGGGCAAGTAAACGTGACCATTCGGGCAAGCCAAAACATGATCTGCACTTGCCATAAGGGCAAAGTGCCTTTTGAAACCTTAGTGTCTAACCCCTGGAATAGATCAAAAAACAAATAAAGTGCACATGTCCAAAGGAGGTAGTTGTAACTCAACATTGCAGAGTCGCAGAACAATTTTCTTGAGAAAATAACATGAAAAGAACCATCAATTGCAAACATTGGCAAGTGAAAACAATACGACACACACAGTAAATGAAGCTGTTACATTAAATGCTGTGTCTCTCTGCTGTTCCTATATTACAGTATTACTTCTCTTTCTTTGCACTGAGCCAGTTGCTCAAACAGACGAGCCTGTTAACATTCTCTGATGACAGGGCAGCTCGCTTCTTCTGAACAATATGCCCAGACAGTGAGAATAGCCTCTCACACGGCAACGGAATGTGGCTGGCGTTGCCAAGTATTTGCGTGCGGCGGTTGGGCTCTCCGCATCTGCCGCTGTGTGTTGCGGCTTGCAAATGATATCTCAGACTGGACGTACTTCTATCGGTAACTCATTTCAAACCCACAGTAAGTACAGATAACTTTTCCCCTATCGACTGAACCATCCGGCAGTCTTTTAAAGGTGAATTTGCCGTTCACAAGTCCTTTCTTCATTTCCTAGCTTTTCTCACTGTTCCCAAGCTGGCGCCAATCCTGCTTCTTCTTCTGCCTCCCTCTGGATCAAGACTACAGGTGCCACTGACGGCCGTAAATCATACGATGCGCGGGAAGGGAGGCGAACGCTCTTTGTTTACATCTGGAACTCTCTCGCTAATCGCGCGTTAAAAAAATGAATGCCGTTAAGAGGATGTTGCGTTAACTCGTTATTAACGCGTTAATTTTGTGTGTATATATATATATATATATATATATATATTATATATATTATATATATATATATATATATATATATATATATATATATATATGTGGACAGCTCAGCAATGACGATATTTAGAAAGATCTTCAGAAGAACAGTTCTATCGGTCAATCTATTGATCAAATACGGGCCAGGTGAGTTTGTCAGAGACTTCACACATTTTCCCAATGCCTCACTAGAAACAAGCTTTCCTATTTTTTCTAAGGGGATGTCAGACTCTGCACCACACAGACCTTAATATATTCCCGTCTTGAATCTGCGGATTGCTTGCTCTAGGGCTGCAGTCGGTTGCACCAGCAGAACGTAAAGCCGATCATAAGTTCGGGTGTAAAGTCCGCCTTAACCCTACGCTCGACGTAGTTAGTTTCAATCAAAATGTGTTCTAAATTTTGGTTGCACCACCATAACTTAAGATGTAACATTACTAGTAGTGCGTAAAATGTACCATTGTCGCTCTTTATAATGACGTTTTAGATAAACTTCAAGCCAATCTCTTTGACAGGCCAAACAATGTAAACAGGAAAGTACTGCAAGTTTCCCACTAGGGATTGCACCGAAATGAAAAATTCTTGCCAAACCGAAAACCGAATATGCTGAAACAGGTTGGCCGAGGGCTGAACCGAATACCGAATGTGGGCTTTACTGTTTTTTTCATTAATTTTGGCTTTAATTTTTCACCATTGATTAAATCAAACAATAAAATGTCCTTTATAAAAAAAATTGTCCTGCTTTTCAATAAAAAAAAATCAATAACAAATTTGATATAAAAATGTATTTTAATAACTGAAACGTTTTCTAACATTCCAGCAAAACCTTATAGCAAGGAATTATAAGAAAACAATGTACCTTTTTAAATAAATGAGTAAAACAAAATGTTTCCTCGAAAACCACGCAAAGGCTTTCACGTCAAATTTCGTCACTACGTTCAGTGCCTGACCAACCCCGGAAAATTTTGTGTAATGACGTCCCACCGTTCAAATGTTATCCCCAAACCTGTTTTCAAGAGCGCTCGAAAACAGGAAGTAAAATCCTTTCTGCGGTAGTTTTTTTTGTAATAAATAGGTGTCTTTTTTGTTTCATGCCATAATAATATGACATACTATACTATACAAATAATATACAACAGATGAATTAGTACTTAAAACTGTGCTAAAGTGTGCAATGTCAGAGTTTTGAAGTTTAGAGGTAAAAAAGGTGATGTAGTTGTGTCGGGACGATTGAAACACTTGTTTCAAACGCAACAGTAGTCATGTTATCCGGTATGACCTGGTAGTTTTTTGTTTAAATAAATATAAGGATGTATAAACTGTGTATTGAACAAGTTAAATTTAATGGCAAATAGTGTCGTCCAAAAGAAGAAAGGTGAGTTTTAATCGAAATGTGCATCTGAGACAATTGCGCAACAATTAGGACCGGGCCAAAAAATAAGTATAGCAATGACGAGTACACTAGTATGGTTGTCGGTATGTTGCATAAAAACAAGAGTAAGGTCAATAGTTTATTTTTAAAATATGCTGTTTCATTCGTCCCGCATGTTGTTCAAGTCAAAACCGTCCCGCGACTAGGCGGGCGCGCGTTTGAACATAAATGTCAACTTACGTCCAAAAAAAACAGCTCGATCATTCCAACATATGTGTGTTAAATTACACTTGTAACCTAAGGAGAACACACTTGGAGTGTTGTGATCCACATGTTGAAAGTTATTTGTATACGTTAACGCCATCTTTGAAAAAGACGCTTAACTGAAAAGTGTTTCAATCAACCCGGCTCTTCCCTATTTTGTTTTTAACAGGTGCGCTCTGCACTTTTTTCATCTCCGTTTATTGTCATCTTACCGGTTAGTTGTTTACAAGTGCATGTACCTTTGTTTCATCCCCCTCTATTGGTCAAGTTAGTTGTTAACAAACCTTACGTGGCAGCTCTTTTTCAATCCCTCTTTGTTTAGAAGCGCACCCGGCTCATTCCACACTGGTTGCTTTTTTCTTTTTTTTTAATCAAAAATAAAAATGTTCGTGTATTTTTTTCAGCCTTTTTACTCCTTCGGCCAAAACCGAAAATGATGTTTTGGGCCATTTTCGGCCGAACATTTTTGGTGGCCGAATATTCGGTGCATCCCTGGTTTCCACCTTATCCGAGTAAAGACGCGTTAGCAGTAGCACCCAAATGAGAGGGGCAAACTAAACAGTTTCAGTCATTATAGTTCTCCAAAATTTACTTGGGACGGTATTAGGGCGTTGAGGTTAAAGCTATTTGATGGCGCGATATTTATAATCGATAAATAAAGATGCTTTGCATGCTATTCGTTGTTGTGTGTCGTAGAGGTTAGCCTCTACCTGGCTATGCATGTATGGGAATTACTCTAGGAAATGTTGGTTTTGTACGTGGGCTCAAGTTGTTTGTTGTATCTTTATTCTCTCGAGGAGGTAAGACAGTTGATTAGCAACTAATTTCAACGTAAAGAAGGTATTAACGGAATTTAACTGCCAAGACTTCTGCAAAATTGGCCATGCCAAGGCAAGAAAAACTACTCGACGACTGAGAAGATCATCTGTCCTTAGGTAAGTCAAGTTTCAAACTATTCAATCACACCTTGGTCTAATTCTCGTTGCTGCCATTTGTGTTAATAACATGTTGTACAATGTTTCTGAAGTGATAAGAGACGAGAACATAAAGTAACGTTAGCCTGCTAGCTATGTCAGATTGACAATATCACGTTTGGCAAATTGCCGCTCTTTGTCAAAAGAGAATAGAGTGTCATTAGTGATAATTGCAAATACCATTGGATTCCCTTTGGTAATGGTCTGACATGTGAAGAAATTGACAATCATGTACAGCATCCAGTTGCTAGTACACCCCTTTTGGGGCCGTTTGACATGGGACTAACAGTGTGTATTAATGGCAGGAGTCCCAGTTCTTTTGTCTGCTGTAGGAAATTACAAGTATAGAATGAGCTTAGCAAGTCATGCTTTGATTTTCATGTGTTTCCAGGCCTGCACCATCGTTCTGACCGCCGTGCTCGCAAGAAAAACTTTACCCATGATGAAATTGTGCTACTGTTGAATCTATACAGTGAGAATAAAACACTCCTTGAAGCCAAGTTAAATAATTCTATCCCAAAAAAAAAAGAGAAGTGGGAACATATTACTGAAGCAATTACTACCAAAGGGGTAGAATTGAGGGAGGTGAAAAAGGGGATATGGGGCCATACTCCTCTATGGCAGTGATACCCAACCGGGGGTACGCGGACCCCTAGGGGTACGCGAGGGTATTGCAGGGGGTACGCAGAAAGATTATAAATTAGCCGACAGCATCAAACCAAAAGGAATTAATTTATTATGCGAACTTTTAATAAGCCCATAAAGTCTATTTTCGCATCCACGATTAACAGTTCTTCCTAAGTGATTGTAACACTACAATGCACATCATATGAAAAGTGGCGACATCAGACCTATGCGTCAGACGTAGTTCATATTTGCGCTTTAAAAAAAAAGTTCACGTTCATGTTGCGGTTGCGCGCGAAGCTAGCTAACTTTAGCTGTAAACCGACTGTAAACATGGATGCATGGCTAGGCAGGAGTAAACGTCCAGCTACCACTACTGCTACCGTCACCCCGGATGTGGGCACAGGGGAGCCAAGTGAAAACAGGAATAAAGAGACCACTACCAAACACCGGCAGTACTACAAGAAATACGTTTTGTATGGATTTAATTGTACATCGTCTGATCCACCTCAGCCTCAGTGTTTTTTTTGCGGTGAAGTCCTGTCAAATAATTCAATGAAACCAGCCCATCTACAGCAGCACCAGAGCACCAAACAGGCGGGAAATGTAGGTTAGACGGAGGACTTTTTCAAACGAAAAATGTCTGAATTCAAGTCAAGTCAGACTACACTAAGGAAAGCAGCAAATGTGTCAAGCAAAGCATTGGAGGCTCGCTATGCTGTGTCATTACTTGTGGCTAAGTCAAAAAAAACACATTCAATTGCCGAAGATCTGATTCTCCCTGCCGCTATACTTTTGGTTGAAGCTATGTTGGACAAGAAAGCAGCAGAATGCCTTGAAAACCGTCCATTATCAAACAACCACAGTCTGTTGCCGGATCGATGATATGGCCACTAATATTGCTGAGCAGGTGGTCAATAAAATGAACAGAGCTGGTCAGTTCGCTTTGCAGTTAGATGAAATGACGGATGTGAGTGGGGAGGCTCAGCTGTTGGCCTTTGTGCGCTATAAAGAAGAGTCCGACATTCATGAGCATATTCTGTTTTGCAAGAAGCTGACGGGACAGACAACAGGCGAAGAAATATTTCAGTTAATTGACAGCTTTTTTAAAGATAACATTCTGGAATGGAAGTCATGCAGTCACATCTGTACTGATGGCGCGGCTGCAATGACAGGGAAAGTGCGTGGGCTGCATGGGCGTGTCATGATGATGAACCCCGAACATCAAGTGGAATCACTTGTATTATCCAGCATGGAGGCTATCGCAAGCAAAAGGATGAGCCTTGAGTTAAGTGCTGTTATGGATGACGCAGTTAAGGTGACTAATTACATTCGGTCCAGGCTAGGGATGCAAACAATTAATCGATTATCGATTCGATAAGAAATTACTCGATTAAAATAAAATTAATGCAATTTAATTGCGTTTTGAACCCGTTAATTCCCCTACAGTCGCTGTTGAGGGCGCGCTTTGACGACCAGACGTACTTTGACGCAAAAGCCGTTGAAACACAAGCGAAGTAGGGCTCTGACGACAACAACACACTGATAGGATGAAAAGGGCAAGACGGAGTGCAGTTTGAGCCACTTTAAGTTGTTGCTTTAATGACGGACAAAGACGCCAAATGCACTATGTGGAGTATTTTAAGGGTACAACAAACTCAACAGAACCTCGAAATTTACCACCTAAATTGTGTCACATTCAGCCATGCTACAAGCAGCAAGTGGTTCTTCTCAGCCTACCATCACCACAGCGTTGGGACGAAGGGTATGTGACTCCACGAAAGCAGAGGGCATTACCCAGCGGATATGTGACATGGTTACCACAGAACATCTGCGATTAATGTCGTTGACGGACAGGGATTTCGTGAGGTAATTAAAGTACAATCGAACCAGGAGTACAATATCCCCTCTAGAACAACCATAACCACCCGCTTGGAAGCAAGCTATGCCCGAGGAAGAAGCAGAGTTTGAACAACACAACTTTGCAACCGCGAATGTGGCCCTCACAACAGACTGCTGGACTTCTTTGAATAAAATTTAGGGAAATTTTATTTCCCTAAATAAATAATTTTATTTCCCTAAATAAATTTCCCTAAATTTTTTTTTAGAGAAATTCAGGTTCTCAGAAAAATTGCCGCTTATCAATTATCCATCATCGATCGATAAAGATGAAACAAAACTATCTGATTAATGAATTACTCGATAATTTGCATCCCTAGTCCAGGCCTATGAATCACTGATTGTTTCAGAGTCTTTGTCAAGACAGTGGGGCAGAGCACGATCAGCTGCTGCTTCACACGGACGTTTGCTGGTTGTTCTCGCGGCAGGGGGGACCGGTTGTCGGCAGGAGCAGCCGCGGGTACGGTATACCTGGGTGGAGGGCCGGCGGGACGAGGGTGTGGGGGGAAGCTGCGGCCGCAAAACCCTAACGGGAGGTTTTTTCGAACTTCGCGCGAAGTGTCTGCTTTCTTGAAAGAGCACTTGCACCCTCTTGCGGTTTTTTTTGAGAACACAGGCTGGATTGCGCGCCTTGCATATCTTGCCGATGTCTTCTCCAAGCTGAATGAACTCAATCTGTCACTTCAGGCTAAGGACGCACACATACTTAACATGTATGACAAAGTGAATGATTCTACATAAAGGTCACCTTGTGTGGGCAGAAAAATGTGACAATGGAGATGTGAGCTGTTTTCCACTTGTTGTTACCCATCTTGCCACCACGGATGATGAAAAAAATCCTTTAGTCAAAATCATGAGACACATCTCTTCCAAACTTTCAAAACTGACTTCAACCAATACTTCCATGACATCGAAGAAAAGTCAGAACAACTGGACTGGGTGAGGAACCCCTTCAGAGGGACACAGAGCAGCAGCAGCCTTCCTGCCAGACTGCAGGAAAACCTGGTGGATTTGGCCATTGATCGTGTGCAAAAAGATGGCCATGCTGAAAAGTCCACTGACTGAGTTTTTAGTATGTCAAGTTAGAAAAAGGAATATCCTGCGCTGGGGAAATATGCATTAAATGAAACTATGTGGCCTTTTGATCAAACTTACATGTGTGAAGTGACCTTCTCAGCCCTGACTCACATCAAAACCAAGCACGAGAAAACAGGACTGAATGTGGAGGGCAGCTGGTGCGGCTGTTGCCACACTGCCCCCAGAACTGTCAAAGCTTATTGAAAGACAAGCAAGCGCAAAGTGTCTTCATTAAACTGAATAAAGTGTATTTTTTTTTACTCACAATTATTGTATTATGCATTTATTTTAAATGGAGTTGGATTAAATC
>OLKM01006532.1:0-14012 GCA_900291075.1 Melanogrammus aeglefinus
AATCAAAGGTTTACAAATAGAGAAGTACTCTAAACTGGGATTGAGGACCCTCAAGACCTGCACTGGAATACTGTGGTCCTCTGGGACCTACGGAGGCGGTGGCTAAACTAGACAAGCTCCATCCATTGGCTCTGCCGCGATCTACCTCGCCCTTGTTTTTTCTGCAACGTTTCTGCTGCAAAATATGAAACTTGCAATACCTTGAAAATAGTCAATAACGGCTATTGTGAACAAATACGTTTTTAGAAGACCAGAATGTGTTAAGAAATAACAAACATTTTTTGTAAAACGCCTCGGGCAACGAGTTACAAGGGCACCTTCTCTGCTTAAGATGCCAAAAGGCTAAGGACTGAAGCCCCTGCTTGACGTCAAAGGTCTGCGCGCACGTGCCTGGGCAGTGCACGGGCTGTGAATGACTCTTTTCCTGCGAGACACCGGCTTTGACAAGTTTAAATCCCTATTTGTTTGGCCTCCAAAGCCCCATTGTCCTAAAAACGACATGCCATCCTGGTGTTTTTAGTCAGCAGAAAACATTGCATTCAAAAGACCCATGTCACCATATTTTCTTAACCAAGGGAAAATGACTCTACCAGCAAATGAACATGCGGCTGTCTTTGAAGCATCAGAGTATTACTCCTTGTAGAAGCATCAGTGCCCATAAGCCTTTATACACTCTTTATAGAGTAAATACAACGTCCCACGGAATAAATAGTAAGTGATAAGTGTCTTCCCGACACAATTAAGCGCACACTCAAAGAACGCACATCAACAGTTGACCTACACTACCAAAGCACTTAGCCACCCCCCCGGCCAATGCTTTGCTCCAGCCTGGTCGGTCATTAACTGAGAGCAGGCATTGCCCTTTGTGTCTAAACGTGCCCCCATAAGCGTGATTATAACAAGACGCACACGGCCTATTGCTCAACAAGGGGCCTGTTGTTTGTAGGTCACAGTCGACGATGGGAAAAATATGCAGGTCAAAATGTCAGCCATGATCGATGGCCTGGAAGTCCCAGAATCCCCTGCTGGTGGAAAGAGCATATGTAGGAATGAATAGGGGTTGGGGCACCTGCAGTGACATTGTAGATTATGATCAGCCAAGGCATGTATTACAGGATAATAACTTGCTTACTTCCCACGCGGTACGAATCATAATCGTATTTTACCAGGGAATTTAAAATTCGTGGTTTTTACCGTCTTATACACTGAGTAGATGTGTTGCCCAATTTGTGGACCAACATCTGCATCTATATTCTAATGTCTCCACAGATGTGTGGACACAATGCATGATTTTAGGCTGTTCCAAATTCTTGTTGAGGTTAATTAAGTTTTTCTTCTAATTTTCTTTATATCTATTTTCTATCAATCAATCAGGACCTGAAACATGCAATGTGTGAAGGACTTGTGAAGGAAATCTTTTTTCCATGCTAGTTTTGAGCTAGCTGCGTGGAGCTAGCCGCTAGGCCGTCTCGCTGGCCTCTACTTGTTAGTGTGTAGTGACGGTAGTCCTTACTCAAAGCTAGTGACAGCTAAGTTACGCTCGTCGACAAAAGTCGACATGGCCACCGGAAGAGAAACGGCAAGCCGAGCCTGCCTGCCGAGGCGCGAGGATATAAGAAGATCGCTTTCGACTTTCTTGTCAGCTGAGATGGCAAAAAATCTCTGCGCAAACAACAAATAATCATGAATCTGATGGGTGAAATCCACACCACTTAAGATAAAAAAACACTGGAAAAGGAACTACAAAATCACAGCTACTGGAAAACCGAGTGGACGCGATCTCGAGCAATACTCCCGCATGAATGATTTAATCATCAGCGGTCTGAGGACCAAACACCGGAGGCTTATGCCCGGGGCTGTTGCGGCCTCCGAAGACACCGCCCGCCGGGAAGGCAAGGGACCCGACGCTCCGAGAGACGTACCGCGAGTCGCTGAGCAACAGGTCCTTTGGCTTTTTGGAAAGCAAGGGCATCTCTGTTGACCAGCGGAGCACGAGGTGCGATACCTGTCATCGAGACCCCGTCACAGCCTGCACAGCGTAAAACAAAACCGGCGTCGCGCCTGACAATAATAAACCCGCGTCATTACCAACAGAAAGAACAAACAAGCAATCATCAGACAAGGAAGGAAATTAAAAGGAACCGACGTCTACATCAACGAACACCTCACCAAGAAGAACGCGGACATCGCAAGGAAAGCACGTATCTTAAGAAAACAAAACAAGATTCAAGCAACATGGACTTCCAACTGCAAAGTATTCATTAAACTGAATGGAACCACTCATGAGTCGACTTAGCGAGAGACAGCAGAACAACATCTCCTGTAAAGAATGATGCTTAAAAATGTTCCCCAAAGTGTTGTTCAGGTGTTACTTATTGTTTTCGTGGCTGGTACGGGAACCAGTGAATCATGGAGGTCATGACTCACTCACAGTGGAGGGATTTTAAAATTGATGTACTTCTTGAGGCTATAAGGGGTATATACCTGCAAGATATAAACATCAGCTGATCTGGCAGTGACAACACACACACAAACACACCCACACCCACACCACCCACTCCCACGAACACACACACACACACACACACACACACACACACACACACACACACACACACACACACACACACACACACACACACCACAACACCACACACACACACACACACACACACACACACACACACACACACACACACACACACACCACTGTACCAGAAGCGTTTCTACCCACGCCTGTGTGACAACAGGCTGTGGTAGAGCTACAGTGAAGGTGTAAGACTGGGCATCTGTTTCCTGTCTGTGTTCTAAAGGGGAAATTGGCCAGTGGAATCCACACTATTATTCTCCATATTTTGACAGACCGGCACCTGGGGAAAAGGACAACCGCTCCAGTTAACCAGGAGAACATACAGAGCTCCAACTATAAACCTTGCTTTGTAACCAAGAGAAAGTACTGGGAAAAAGTTCCAAATTGTGGTGACAGTGTGTCTATTCAGCCCCCCCTCACACACACACACACGCACGCACGCACGCACGCACGCACGCACGCACGCACGCACGCACGCACGCACGCACGCACGCACGCACACACACACACACACACACACACACACACACACACACACACACACACACACACACACACACACCCCGCCTCACATCCAATTTCAGTACATAAAATCTGCAGATGTTTCATATGACCAAGGGGTCTTCTGTAACAAACCTTTCTCTGTCTTTCTGTCCATCTGTCTGTCTGTGCCTTCAAACCTTGGGGTTTCCCCCACAATAACAATTTTCACTCTCGTCGCCTCCTCTCCTCGTTGTTATTATTCCATTTCCTGCCCGGGAACGGAAGTAACCAAAAATAACCCTTTGGCGAAATCTATGACTCTCCTGAGGCCAGTGTTGTTTTTGAGTCGGATGGGCTGGGAGAACAAAGAATCTGTCGGGGTCCAGCGAAGTCTTGAGAGTTGGGCGGGTTACGAGGCCTCAGAGAGAACTGATAAGACGGGAGGCAGCATGCTTGTTACGGAACGTCTCACACACACACACACACACACACACACACACACACACACACACACACACACACACACACACACACACACACACACACACACACACACACACACACACACACACACACACACACACACACACACACGCATGGCCTCTCAGCATCTATGATTCACAAGGGGAGAATGTTGTTCTCCCGCTGTCGTTCTTCACCCGTTGATTACATCTGAGAGGAATGCATGCTGGGATTTGATACGATTGAAGGGTAGATATGTTGCTTAGAGGGAGATTCAAGTTGAAGTCAAATTGGAGTTGCAGACAACCACTCCATCTTCTCACACGCAAATTGACTAATTTCTGTTTGGGTGCCACACCTGTTGACTTCCTGCCATTTATTTTAACAATTGGGATGTTGGATTTGAACGATAGATGAACAGCTGGCTGTGCCCATCAGCGTGTCGTCTGCATTTGATCCTCTCCAATCATTGCAGAAAAGAGAGCAGAGAATATGAGAGAGAGAGTCTGTGGAACATTCAAACCCAATAACCACCTACTTTTCTTAACAGCAGACACCAAACCCCCACGTAGACTCACACACTGTACATTCAGCTCTGACTCGAGGGATGGAACCAGAACACACACACACACACACACACACACACACACACACACACACACACACACACACACACACACACACACACACACACACACACACACACACACACACACACACACACACACACACACACACACACACACACACACACACACACACTAAGTAGACAGCTGCCAGTCTCTAGGGACTTGGCCCTGACTATGTCTGAAAGACTATGGCACCTGTTCCCTATGGCACTCAGAACTGGAGTGAGAGAGCGAGAGAGACCGAGAGAGAGAGAGTGTGCGTGTGCGTCAGGGCCAGATTCATGCACATTTCACAAGAACATTCTGTATGGCTTCCACTAACTCTCGATTATTAATAGCTTTTCGTGGTTTTGTCGTGGGTAGACCGCCATAGAGTATAATCAAGGAGTGTGTCATGCACTGGCTGGAGGACAAACCCAGAGTCGCAAACACACACAAACACACACACACACACACACACACACACACACACACACACACACACACACACACACACACACACACACACACACACACACACACACACACACACACACACGTGAACAAATACACATGCGCACACACATCATCATCTTATTCAAATAACAGGGCATGCCAGGGCACGCCAGTCGTTAAGTGACAGAGACTGGGCCCCGCTGATTTAGCTACTCTGTCATCTATTCCAGTGTACCGCTGATGCAACCAGAGGCGGTCACCGCGGCGATGGACTCCGTGCACGCTCCTTTCACATGCATTATTGAGACACTTTTACTTACGTGTGTGTGTGTGTGTGTGTGTGTGTGTGTGTGTGTGTGTGTGTGTGTGTGTGTGTGTGTGTGTGTGTGTGTGTGTGTGTGTGTGTGTGTGTGTGTGTGTGTGTGTGTGTGTGTGTGTGTTTGTGCGTGTGGGTGGCTGTGTGGGTGGCTGTTTGTTATATGGAACTACTATGGCCTTGAGCCGAGCTTCATGTACAAGGCCTAGGCCTATACATGAATTATATCAGGAGACAGGAGCTATAAGAGATTTGTCTTATTTATTAATTATTATTTTTTTCCCAAGGTATGAGGTAGGCAGGCTGAGGTATCAGGTTTTGTTGCTTGTAAATGGTACTCTCTCTCTCTCTCTCTCTCTCTCTCTCTCTCTCTCTCTATCCAGCCCAAACATAATCACGTGTCGAATAGAAAAGTGCAGTGTGAAATCAAAGCAACCCTATATCAGGAGATGAATTGCATGATTACGCTCACTTATCTGGCACAGGATAACCCTGGGCAGTCCCGGCAAAGCGACAGGCGCGTGATGGCTTTCACAGATGAGCTCCAACAACCAACTCTCCACCACTTAGAGAGAAATGTAGGTCAGGGAATAAAAAAAACTCATCTCTCTCTCATATCTCTCTGGCTCTCTCTCTCTCTCTCTCTCTCTCTCTCTCTCTCTCTCTCCTCTCTCTCTCTCCCTCCCTCTCTCTCTCACTCTCTCTCTCTCCTCTCTCTCTCTCTCTCTCTCTCTCTCTCTCTCTCTCTCTCTCTCTCTCTCTCTCTCTCTCTCTCTCTCTCTCTCTCTTTCAATCTCTCAAAACGCAGCCCAAACATAATCACGTGTCGAATAGAAAAGTGCAGTGTGAAATCAAAGCAACCCTATATCAGGAGATGAATTGCATGATTACGCTCACTTATCTGGCACAGGATAACCCTGGGCAGTCCCGGCAAAGCGACAGGCGCGTGATGGCTTTCACAGATGAGCTCCAACAACCAACCTCCACCACTTAGAGAGAAATGTAGGTCAGGGAATAAAAAAAACGGATCATTCTGTTGTTGAAATAACACGTGGGAGGTGAGGTAGGTTGCGCAGCGCTGTATGTAAAAAAAAAACCGCGTTCTACTCTCCCGATTCACCCTCTAATCACATCCTGCTTGCTAGTTGCCATGGAACTACCGGTCAGAGGCGCACAGTGCACGAATGACGGTGATGTCATCGTGTCCACTTCTGCGGTACAGTTTAGGCGAGGGTGACTTCACCCACGGGGTCGAGGTGGAGCCTGCTCCTGCCTCCCACCGCCGCCGTACTGGCAGGGAAGTGAACACTGTGGATTTCCACAGTTACGCTGTTGCTATTTCCGTGTGCGCGTCCCACGGGCGTCGTAATGAGCTTCGGTGGAGTTCTTTTATTGCAACTTACTGAAACGGATATAGGCCTAACAGTAAAGCAGAGGGGTGCATACAGGATCGAATTGTGATTGGTCCGTGTTGGTTTATAAATCTCCCATCTGCAAATCCGGTTCACTTGCTTCAGCTAATTGGCTTGATTCCTTTCAGGGACCAAAATAATGGTTCATTCTGAAATGTCATTAAAAAAATAAAACCCCTAAAGTTTTTGACATTTAACTATAAGTAGCTTATAACTTTTAAAACTATTACCAGGCTTATGTTTATATTCACAATGTGGCGATTCTAAATCTGCGATATGATTCATGAAGACCTTATAGATGAAGTGACACTGCATTATTAAAAGTGACACGGTCCGAGGAAAAAAAATGAAACCGCCTGGATTTCACCTTCACGCACTCTTTCTGCCGCGTCCTATTCACGCACTATTCTTAGACTTCACCACTGAGGTGCTAATACTCAGCTAGTGTGTTAACGTTCGGCCCTCTGACACTCCGTTTAGCGGGAGAGAGGGGAGGGAGAGGGGGAGAGGGAGAGAGAAAGAAAGTGAGAAGAGAGAGTACGAGAGAGAGAGAGAGAGAGAGAGAGAGAGAGAGAGAGAGAGAGAGAGAGAGAGAGAGAGAGAGAGAGAGAGAGAGAGAGAGAGAGAGAGAGAGAGAGAGAGAGAGAGAGAGAGAGAGAGAGAGAGAGAGAGAGAGAGAGAGAGAAAGAAAGTGAGGGAGGGGTGACAGAGAGAGGGAAGAATCCATTTGACCACTTCTCAAAAGTGGTCCTGTCTAACTCAATTGGTTAAGCATGACTCCACTATATCACCACTATAGGGTTATAAAGGGATAGACCTACAACCGGACCCCCCATGCTGAAACATGCATATAGGCCTACTCACAGGATTGTAAGAAAAAAACGATGTCGCACACAATAAATATATTATCACATAAGAATATCAATATCATCAATGCACCCAAATTCCATCAGTGGTGAAAGCGGAGGCCTCTGACACCGATAAGACTTCTCATTGGTTTTATAAGGCACACTAACGAGACACAGATAACGAAGGAATGCAACTTTGTGATGTTCATATGGTGAGACAGGAGCTATATGCACACCGCTGGCTAAACGGACTGTATGGGGCTTTTTAGTGGAGTTTGAGAAGGAAACTACGTTTCAAGTGTGAGTGTGTTCGGGGCTTCAGTCACGGTGACTGCAGCAAGGAATAGCTTGGGTCTGTTCTTAAAGACGACAAACTGTTTTGATCCCTGAGAGAGATGCAGAAATCGTTGGCTGAGAACAGTTGTATTTTCTCCTTTAGTTATTTTTTACTGCTCATTGCTATTACTATAAACGTTTATTTTGTGTCACACTTTAATCCAAAACCAAGGTACTCCAGAGGTAAAAGTATAGGGTAAGGGCTTGCGTGAATATATATAATGGGAGCTTGGACTGTTCTGTTGGGGAATCTAACTACCTATAGACACAAACACAAAACTAGACGTGCAGTCCCTTGTGTTTGTTCGTCGATAGAGGATTATGAAGCAGCTTCGGGGGTCTTGGGGGGAATTCACAAGTGGTACAGAGAACATCGTGTACAGCTGGATGGAAGGAGGTCATGAGGGCAGATAGAGGAACAGTCAGCAAGTTTGTCTGTGAGAGGGGCTATGACGCGGTCCTCTGCTTTGATGCTCTGACATGCTCTACATCATTAGAGTATTCTTATCTTTGGATAATGACAGACAGAGGGGGGGATTCCCTGCAAAAAAGAGGTGGAAACGTCTTACCCCCATGGAGTTTCAATAGGCCCTTTCATGGAATTATATTGTGCACATTTCGAGAAACTTTTGGGGCTTGTGTTGTCCACCTGCACATGGTATCACAATCAGTGTCATGGTACATGGACGGTATATTGCATTGAGATGTTGTGAGTGTGTTTTTTGTTTGCTTGTGTGACCATTGTGACATTTATGCTATCCATCATGCATCTGACCTCATTTCTGAGACTGCAGGATAGGAAACCTCGTTATCATAGGTGGTAAATTGGCCTGCTTGTGCTCCCCACCGCAACTCTAGGCACGCACCATAAAAACACAACACAACACGTCGTTATATTTCTCATTTCGTTTTTTATTTGTCATTTTGTGAGGTTGACATAAACCGTTTCTCTTCTTCAAAAAAATAACAAATATGTATATACTCATGAATCTGACTTTGTACATCTAAATACATTAGGTTGTTTTTCTTTTGCACAGCAAAGATATGACGTTCATGTTTATGACAACATTCCGCGAGGAGTTATTACAGGGCAAACACAAAGTACTCGACTTAATTCCACAACAGTGCAAAAAAGAAAAGTTAACGTAAAAGCCCCTCGGCATGTCAATTAACAATGTCTTATAGGAAGAACTGAATCCGTTGGAGACCGTTCTTTAACAATCGAGTTGTCTTGATTAAAGTTGAGGGTTTTGAGTCTTTTGAACACAATATCAACCGTTGCTACAGAGAGCCAGGTTGGGGTAAACAAAGTTTTAACCATAATACAAATCCTCTTAATTAAAAGAGGTGGAATTAGTGTAGAAGCAGACGCCACGCAAACGGACGCGCCCATATATAGGGTTTCATCCATAATCTCTCGAACAGACAATGCACTGTGTTTAACCTGCTGGTTAATTGTTTCGGACCATTCAGGTCTTTGATCCTTTTCTTCAAGTTGTCGAGCGCACAGAACATAGTGGAAAAACAACAAACGAAAAATGTTTATCACGGAGACTCAAATGTCTCCATAAAACGTGTGGCCCAAGTCTCTTTTTACGCAATTTCGTGGACCTTTGACTCCTCGAATCCATGCGTGAAATGGTTCGTCTCCTGGTTGCTCTCTATCGACGACTCGCTGCCCGTGCTCTCCCCGCGACAGCAGCCTGGGTGACCCCGCAGGTCAGCCTTCAGTGTTTGCACACGTCGTTCCCTATGCACATCTCCCCCAGTGCCGTTGATAAATCTGCGACAACTCCTGTGTTGCCATTGTCCCACGCAAATCAATCCTCCGTGGTCCAGAATGTCCTCGCGCACTCAAAATGCATCGCCTTCTCCTCCTCCTCTTCGCCCACCATCAAGTCCTCCGTGATGGAGCCAGCTTTGGCGCGCCGCATGCCGCTCCATCTCCACCGGGGGTTTGTAATAACACTGTCCGTTCAAGAAAGCTTCCGCAGGGGCACCAGTGGGATGGTCTGCTCCCCGATCAGCTGCTGCTGCTGGTGCTGGCGTCGGTCCCGGCGCTTCAGTCTCTTGAACTCGGCCCAGGGCCGTGGGCCGAGGTCTGGTACAGGAGCAGCGCCATGGCCTTCGCCTTCTCCGGCTTGGACACCAGCAACCGGCGTGGCCACCTCAAGCATCACTGCCTTGTGCTTCATCTCGTGCCTGTAACACCCACGACGCGAAGATCTCGGGTAGCCTCGGGTCGGCCACGCAATACGTTATCCGGTGAAGCAGGTACAAATGTCCAGGTCTCCGTGCCTTGTCGTCCACGTGCACCAATACGGATAGCCCTGCGAGCTCACCGTGCAGCTTCATCTTGGTGCCGTTCTTGCCATCTCGCTCTTGCCCCAGATCTTGCTCAACAGCCACGTCCGTGCAAGCCCTCCTCCCTTGGATTGGATGGTGGTCGCGGGTTGCCCCAGGTAGTACAGCACCGTGTAAGTGGGGTCCCCGCTGGTGATCTTCACCTTTTTTCCTCTTTGACTTGAACATGCTGCCCCACACCCGGTGAGGGCGCTCTCCCGGGCACGACTTAGCGAAGGAGGTGAGCGCCGAGTAGTTGAGGCTCACGGCATAGCCACCCTTCTGCTGCCTTGGACTGCTTGTCTTCCTCGATCAGTGTCGAACTTATTCTTCTTCTTCCAGGGCAGCATCATATGCTTGCTTCCAGTCAACATCAATAAAGCCTAGTTAACTTGCTGCTCAGTGCGTAATTATCCTTGTTAAATATCAAGCCAATCCACGTAAACGAAAGTTGGCGGGGTAACAACACTTCATTTATCCATCCTTCGTGTTGTTTCCACATATCCATTGTAAGTGTTTTCCAGAGTGAACAAGCTCGAGACAGACACCTTCTTTCGTCTGATATCTCTGCAGACTGTCCTCGAGGTTTTATATAGCGAGGGACGAACCACTCCGGTGTCTGCGCGGGGGGAGATGAAGAGAGAGAGGCGGGCGAAACCAAAGTGAAGCTGACGCTTGATACGCAGATCGTTCCGACTGTTGTTGCATGCGCGGAGGAAGCGGTCGCACGCCGAATAGCCTACTTCTTTACTAACCGGACCATGCTGAACAACTGGCTTACTTTGCAACTATTGAATATCAAGGGGTGTTACAATAACAGTGCAAAAATATATAATAATAGGCATGAGATAATAAGCATCTTGCAAGGATGATTGTTAAAATAAACAATGTATCTTAGGACGTATTTCTGTGTTGTCTTACAGCAGATCAAGTCATCAGGCATCGCAATTCCTCTAATATATTGAAGGCCAGTGGTCTATTTATTTATAACACTACACGACACAAACAATGATATTTGTTAGTTGGAGCATTTTTGTATTTTTTCTTCATGCCTTTATGATTAAAATAAATTTATTATGCAGTGTAGGCTTACCACATTTTAGTTATCAAAATGATACAGGAAATAGACCAGCGCTATAAACGGTCTGTGTCACCCTCCTACCGGCTGTCTGCGTGCGTGATTTCTTGTAGTTTGTTTTTTTTAATGAGGGGTGTAAGTTTCTATTGACCACCACCCCCCCCCCTCCCCTCTCCTCTCTCTCTCTCTTCTCTCTCTCTCTTCTCTCTCTCTCTCTCTCTCTCTCTCTCTCCTCTCTCTCTCTCTCTCTCTCTCTCTCTCTCTCTCTCTCTCTCTTTCTGAGAGTGAACAATTTTGAACAAGAGTTCAAAGTATAAAAATATATATATACATAGCTGTATTACTCAATATATAAAAACTAAGATGTGGGATATTAAAAAAGGCCCAGTATCTCCTATATACAGATATTTCAAAGATACATCTAGATACACAGTATTTTACAATGTGGAGGAGTGTATGCAATAGTGTAATCATTGTGGAACAGACAGAAAAATATATTTTGCATATTTGTTTATTATTTACAAAGCTAGCTAGTTACTAGTCGGTTGGCAGGCGACCAAACGTTAACATTGCCAAAACAGGTGAAAAATAAGGAGGAAAGGAGGGTAAAATATAAACGTTAAATTCATTATCTATGTATACACATATATTTTATTTCGTTAAATAAAATAAATAAAATTTGGCATTACGATAAAAAAGGCCAGTTATCAACAGATAAAATACAGTTTTATCTAAACAAAAATTGTGCTACTGGTTATAAGGTCCAGTGGAATGAGTCTGTTTATGGGGAGTTTGGGGTCCTCGTCTGTCTGTCTGTCTGTCTGTCTGTCTGTCTGTCTGTCTGTCTGTCTGTCTGTCTGTCTGTCTGTCTGTCTGTCTGTCTGTCTGTCTGTCTGTCTCATTATGTTAAATTAGGGTTAAATAGGCCTAATGCTTTATATATGTATCCTTAATGTGAATTAGGGTTAAATAGGCCTAATGCTTTATATATGTATCCTTTAGGGGGTGTTGCCTCAATTATTCTGGTGATGGTGGTATTTGTAGTTGAGAATAAAATAAATTACAGACGAGCTGTAAAGAGGAACTAATATTAAAACTAAACATGTTTTTCATGGCATGTTTAACAGCTGAACCGGCATTTGGACCGTACCATCCTTAATACGTTACTTTCTTTTAAATTTGAGTGAGAAGCGCATTACAAGTGCATTGTATTATAAATAATTGTATACGCATAACGTGTATATACTTGTATTTGACCAAACTGGTCATCCTATTTATGGCCAAGGAAAATTGCATTTGTTCGATTAAAGACATGACCACATAGTCTGTTCCATTTCACTTCCGGTTTTACGACAACAAGGTTTTTCCACATGTGGAGCGAGTAACAGAAAATAACTTCTGTTTGAACTGAGGTTAGCTTGCTTTTCATTAAAAACACTACCGAGCGGAAGGTTATAACATACACACATGGGCAAAAAGAAGACGGAGGGGGGCCTGGCGGACTCGGGAGGTGTCTGATCCAAAGGAGAAGGCTTCAGGCCAATTCGTGGACCACAAGAAGATCGACACCTGGGTACGCATCAAGGCGATGGCTCGTTATACGAGGGTTTCACGGCAGCCTACAGGTTGCAGTGGACCTATCTGATGGTTTAACGTGATGAATCTATTCGCATTAAATATAGCGATACACAAAAAGTCTCTAGCTTGAAGTGTTGATCAATCTCGATTAATTCAAATTAAACCCATTCCAGCCCTTGTTTATGTGACATTTTATTCTATGCATGTAATGTGACATTCTAGTAATTCTTCTTCGTATTTTCTTATGTCAGCTTCACACTAGTGAACTAAACGATGGCTATGACTGGGGTCGACTGAACCTTGCAGTCAGTACCAACAGAGTTCCATGGATGACTTCCTCGCCACTGCCCGAATTGGCAGGCACAGAGTTCATTTGCTGGTAAGCGATGGTTTCTCTTTCTATATTAATAGCCACTCTCTCGTATCACCATGGCTAGTAAACAAAACGTGTGTGTCTTTAACGTCCTGTACATTTGCATGTTCGTTTCTCAGAAAAAAAAAAACATAAAGTTCGTGCCGGCGGAAGCCAGGCCGGGCTACTGACCTCAGAGGAACGGGCCAGGTTGAAGAAGTGCACGAAGAGATAAAACAAGCTCCTCCGCATCCCCCGCCGGTAAGCTGACCAAAGTAGCAGACATCTCACTCCGGTGGCATCCCCTGTTTTGATCCCCATTGTGACTATATATGAGTTTGATAATGCAATCTTGAAGTCTGATCAATGATGACCGGTTTTACTTTTCGCGGTCTCCAGCCAAAATGGGTTGAGAACACCAGCGCTGAGGTCCTCAGCAGGCAGAGAAGAGACAAGCTTCCTGGAATGGAGAAGGGAACTCGCAAAGTATGTGTTTTGATTTTGGCTTGATTTGTATATTCCAGTCATTATTATTTGTAAACTGTTATGTAATTGGTTTGAGGTGCTGGGCATATTGTTACTCTTTGTTGTAGTTGCTTTATTTGTTAGTTTCACGAAAAGTAACGGTGCAGTTGGGGCCTAAAAAAAGCAAAGGCAAACATTTGAAGCCCTTCGCTATGAAATCATGAATATTCATTATAATTCCTCATTATTTAACCTTGCCATATCTAATTCTCAATTCCATCACAACTACACTAACCTAGCAAACAAAATGACAAAACAACTGTCCCCGAATCCATCGTTTTTAAGGCGGAAGAGGAGAGAAGTTTATTCTCACGCCATTCGAGGGAACTTGCTTGGCGGCAGTGTGGAGAGTATCCCGAGAGGAAGGTAAAGTGGGTGCACATCCCCATCCAGGGGGACACACCTTAACTCTTGCTTGATTATTAAAAGTGTGCGACACCGAGTCTAACGTCATTCATCTGTGTTCCTACAGTGATGTAGTTGTCCAGATTGTGATGGCAGAAATCCTCTGCTGTTTTCGTTGCCTGATCTTGTAAGTGGCAAATTTCATTCATTGCATTTTTGGGACAGGTATCGAATTAGAGAAGTCAGGTGGAGGGTTTTGAAAGGTGAAAGAGAGTTGAGG
>OLKM01006533.1:0-14010 GCA_900291075.1 Melanogrammus aeglefinus
CGCTAAAAGATTAGACTTTGTTACAAATTATGCTACACTCCAGGATGCTACATTATAGGTTACACTCTATATTATTCTGTGCAATGTTATGATATGCTATGCATTATGCCACACATACAAATACACTCCACTATGCTATGCTACACAGAAAGAGAGAGAGAGAGAGAGAGAGAGAGAGAGAGAGAGAGAGAGAGAGAGAGAGAGAGAGAGAGAGAGAGAGAGAGACTTCAGAAGGGGTGTTCACAGATAGTACATTGCACCCTCTAGTTATATGTCAATATTTCCCTAACCCTAACCCGATTTTGGTAACACTTTAAATTAAGATACTCATATTAATCATAAACTAGCAGCTTACTAACATGGATATTAGCAGTACATTAGCCCTTTATTATCCATTATAAATTATTAATTCATACTTTACTCAACATGACCATATTTTACAATTAACAGACCACTTACTACAAGTTTCTCTGATGTAGCCCCCTAATTACTTGGTAAATAAGGACCTTGTTGACCATGAATTATGATTTGAACAGACAAAAGTTTAGTAAGGGCCTTATTAAGTGTCAGCATCTCATGAATAGTTATAAACCCTTTACAACACATCATTATTATGGTCTGTGGTTGTGGAATAAAATGCAAAACTACATATTGTCCATATACCTACATATTAAGCCATTGTAGGTCAGAATATGTTCCCTCTTCTAAAGTGGGGTGTTGTTCCCTATTCTAAAGTTGTCCCCTCTTCACACTTAGTAAATCATAATTACTGCACAAGATAAGTTATAAACCCTTTACAACACATAATTATTAAGGTCTGTTCTTGTGGAATAAAATGCAAAACTACAAGTGTTAATATTGTCCATATACCTATTAAGCCATTGTAGGTCAGAATATGTTTCCTCTTCTAAAGTGGGGTATTGTTCATATTTAATTCATGGGTAATTCAATAAGTATTAACCCTCACATGTTCCCTATTCTAAAGTTGCCCCCTCTTCACACTTAGTAAATCGTAATTACTGCACACGATAACAGATAAGCAAATTGATAGCCAGCAATTATTTTATTAATGAAGAACTTTCATTAACATTTCAAATAAAAGAAAAGCATCCACTAGGACACAGTAACAAAACGTAATATGTATGCTTAAAAAGGCTGAAAGAGACCAGAACAAATCTTCACAAATTTAACTTAAGGGGCGTAACTTTACAGCTTCAGGCTTGGAGAGAGGGAGAGACAAGCGCATGGGCGGGGATGAGAGAAAGGTAGAGGGGAGAGAGAGGAGGAGAGAGAGAAGAGCGAGGGGGAGAATGAGAGAGGGAGTGAGAGAGAGAAGAGTGAGAATGAGAGAGAAAGGTAGAGGGAGAGAGGGAGAGGGAGAGGGGGAGAGAGAGAGGGCCCAGTGGCCATGTGAGGTGACCCCTGGAACGACCTTATCTGGTGGTGTGTGTGTGTGTGTGTGTGTGTGTGTGTGTGTGTGTGTGTGTGTGTGTGTGTGTGTGTGTGTGTGTGTGTGTGTGTGTGTGTGTGTGTGTGTGTGTGTGTGTGAGACACGTGTGTTTGTGTGTCTGTGTGTGACCTAGCTAGGTTGTGAGTTGTGAGTGAGTGAGCAGTTTGTTTCCTGGAGAGCACAGATGGTAAACACAAACATACAGTACATTTAACATGGGTATTTTTTTCGAATGTAATGCAAGAGCACTCCAAGTGGTCCATATCTGTGACGATTTCCACGCCAGTAAGTCCATTCAATCACGTCCAAGTGATCTTGCAACAAATTTTGAGTGCCATTGCCTTTCAGTCTCCATATTGTGGACTTGCAAACACCCGAAAGACGCTCCGCATTCTGTGTGTGTGCACCTGGGATGGGGTCAACAAAACATTCTTGGTGGTTGACAGTCTGGTGATTGAATCCTGAAGATGCTGGTAAGACCTCCATCCATCTGAAATTATCGAGCTTCCATGCCAAACGTGTTTCTTGATAAGGGGCATTAGATGACTGGCCGTACGGCGACTCACAATCTTCAAAATAGGTCTCCTGTCATCCTTAATGCCTAGCATTCCGAAAACCCAGGAACTTCTGTTGCTTGCTCATCCCCTGTTGTACTAAAATTCACATATTCAGACGATTAAAAATAAATCTATGAACATCTATGAAAAGCATAATGTTTCTGTAATCATTGTAGAAAGAGAAAAAACAATAGTGTTTTGGTCTATATACATTTGACAAACACTAGAATGTGGGCTTATATTTAGGTCTTTGACAATGAATGGTTTAGTTGATATTGTATCCTTACCACCAGCACAATTAATCCCTGGTGATAGAGACCCACATGTAAGTTCCCCTGCATGTGTGTTTCAAAGCACTGTGATGTGGAATGGCTTAAAAAAAAGGGGTGCTAAAATTAAGTCTGCGGGCCTGACATTGAAGTACATTAACCATATTTCTAAAAAATCTAACTTCAAAAAGAATGTTATCCGGCTAGTCAACAGACAACCAGTCTAAAATAAACCACAATCAATTCACTGCACAGGCCTACAACTTTTAGACAGACCTGATTATAATCTTTGTGTGTAAATAATTAGCATACCTTTCTTTTATGGCTCAATTTGCTTTCATCGATCAGAATGATTTCTCTTCCGCCAATAGTCTGTTGGCCTCTCTGTCTCGTTCTCTTCATTGCACATTTGCAAACCCTTCGCAGCTGGTCTGCAAGTTTAGTTAGAGTTGAAGAACTCTGAGTAATCCCTTCCTGAAGCATGTCCACTTGTCACAGTCGAAGGCCTTGGGAAAATCTGTAACCAAATAAATATTAGTTTAATTCAGTGTTGAATTTTGTGTAATTCAGCAGCCTATATTATTTCCTATGTGGTTCATTTAGGCATAGAATGACACACAGATACATAGGCTGGTCTGTATTTGTATAATCTAACACCACCAGCAATTCAAAGTGGATTGAAGAGGAGTGGTTGGTGATGCTTGTTTATAAAAAACGTTATAAACAAGCATCAAAATATGCTCCTCAGCCCATCATTCTTTCGAGCCTTCGTAAAAAGTGTCATTTTTCCCAAACTCCTCTTAACATGAACGCACTTGCACTGCTCTAACGTTCATAGGCTTGTAAGTGTCTACTGACACGGTGCTGAAATGGGCTCTTTAGGAGGGGGAGATGCAGGAATGTTGTTGGATATAACTATTTGTGGCAGCAAAAAAATATCTCATCGAAGCCATCAAGGCCAACAGCAGAGTAGCCTACGAAAAGAATAGACTAATATGAATGCTTCAAATATTAAAACACGATTGATTAGGCCTAGGCCGACATATGCTATATCAGTCCTAATCCTGAATGCACCGTACATTTTTCACGGCATTTTCCCCCAGACAGACAGACAGACAGAGAGGCAGACAGACAGACACTTTATTGACCCTAAACTAACTTTCATAATCCAGCAGGTTACACAATACAAATAAACTCTTACACAAATACAGACAGCCTGCTAACTTTATATTTGTATTGTATTTAATTGTGTAATCGCATTTAGCTAGTAACCTGAGTGTTTAACGTGTGGTAAACTGAGTGTTTAACGTTCTCATAGTCTAGCTAGCTTGTGTTCATTTAATTTAGATGGATGGATGGATGGATGGATGGATGGATGGATGGATGGATGGATGGATGGATGGATGGATGGATGGATGGATGGATGGATGGATGGATGGATGGATGGATGGATGGATGGATGGATAGATGGATAAAGGACAAGACTGCAACTGCCACATCACAGGTGTGTAAATCATAGCCACATTTGCAGCATAGCCACATATTGTAAATGCAGAATGTTGATACAACTGACAGAAAACTTTGGCTGTGATGTTTTTTGGATGGGATGGGAGAAAGATTTCATCTTGATTTGGATGTGCCACAGGCATATGATGGATGAGATTGTACCCCATGGATGCGATGTCACACCTAAATGATGGATGGGTGCCAATGGATTGGACTGGATGTATGTAATCCATTCCGAAACCTGCCGATGCAACAGATGATCGCAGACGATCGCGTCGAATGACGTATGGAATGTTCGCGAATGGCTGCGATAGGTATGGCATGGAGGACGGATAAAGACAAGAAATGACTAACTTACAAATTACATTTATGTAGCGTTCACTAAGTTACATTTAGTAGCATATCCTACACTTGTAAACACCCAGTGTTACTAGCTAAATTCGATTAAAAAATTTAATTGCTTTATATAAATTGAAAGTAAAAAAGAGTTTATCTAGCTTTCGTTTGTATGTTCCACAGGCTATGTCTGTGACGTTTTCTACACCATGAGCCGCTCAAACAATTTTTGGAAACCTGCCGTGTACACAACATTTGTAACTAGATGCGATTACATACAATTAAATCCAAACTGAACTATAAACAGATGAACGCTAATAGAATCGCGTCAGAATGAACGCTAGGAAAAATGTAATTGTAGAAAATTGTTATCTGTCTGGTAGCGCGCGACATGACAGATAAGAGACATATATTTTACGAACATTTCCTACGTCATTATAAGCGATCCTATTACGCATTTATTAGCGTTGCTACACATGTTTGAAATGGAGTTACTAGCTAAATTCGGATTAAAAAATTATTGGCACCCGATACAAATATAAAGTTGACAGTGTGTACTAGCGATCCGTGATCATCTGAAGAACTGGATCGTGAATTCGTCGTGAGCAACATGAGAAGCCGAATAGTATTTCTGAAAACCTGCTATTATACACATCAGTACTAGTTTAGATGCGATTAAACAAAATAAAAAAATAATTACATATTATAAAGTTAAGAACGCTATCCATTAATTGGACGACCGCCTACACTTTTTATTTTAGATAGTGTTTATCTGTTTTTTTATTGCTAAAGAAAACGACTCCATCTGAGTGTTCGCTTTTCACAATAACCCTGTATGTATGGCCAGAAGGAACGACGAAAGCAGGCAACACTCTTGGGGAAATAGCATGAAAAACATCTTTGGGGGAGAAAAAAAGAAAAAGGGCCTTCCTTTTTTGAAAAAGGCAGGAACGCTAAACCATGTTTGTGGTTTTTTTTTGCCTTAGGTTGCTTGTTTTTTGTTTTGTATTATATATATACATTATATATTAGGTAGCCTATCTATTAGGTGTGTGTGTGTGTGTGTGTATTCTATCTATATCTATATAGGCGTAGTATGTGTGCGTATACACAGTGACACACACGCACGTGTGCACGCGCGCGTGACGCACACACAACTCACACACACACTACACACACACACACACACACACATACACACATACACACCACACAACACACACACACACTACATAGATAGCACAACCTAATATTAGCTATTGATGGAACACGCAAGACTGGTAACCATAGCAACGCCGGTAAACAAAGCCCGTGAAGCCCAATCCCCACGAGAGCTCCGAGCGCTACGGCCATACGGAGGCGCACAGAGCTTTTGGCCGTGATATTATAAGTACAATTATATTATACTATTATATATAGAATGTTATAAGAAAGACGCTGTCACCAAGAATTGGCCGCTGCCAGACGCTGTCACCGAGTGTGAGAGGAGAGTTGACGGAGAAGATGGCGGTTGACCTAGTTTCAAAGTTTATACCGTTTATACTCGGTAATACCGGTGTATCACTCGGTGCGAAAATGTCCACACCGCGGCAACCCTAGTGCAATTGCATGTATGGTTATGACTGTACTAACTTCATTAAAATCAAGGCATTGCAATTTTTGCAAGTCGTTATCCGTGGGTCTTTCTTAGAAACATATTGGCGCTTATCCAACAAGCGTGGGCTGGCCGCGCTTTTTGTTTGCGTCATCACAAATTTCTGTTTCGGCGATAAAAAATATTTCGGCCCGAAACAGAAAATGCGCTTTTGGGCCATTTTCGGTGGCCGAAAATTCGGTGCATCCCTATTATTTACACATGTAGATGTGTCATTTAACAGTGATTGATTAACACTGGCAAACAAGAAATCGAATAACTGTTGAATTCCTTAATTGACCCTTCGCTAAGCCCCTCCCCTAAACAGCCACTGACCAATCCTACGTTAGCAACCGTGTGTAGCAACCGAGAGGTCTGTCAAGCTTTCAGCAGATGCTAATATGCCGAAGCGGTGCGCATACGGGACCTGTAAATCCGACACCCGAGACACTCAAAGTGTCGAAGGTGGTGTCCAATTTTTCCCCTTCTCCAAGCTCCAAGACCCAAGAAGAGAGGTGCAACACGTGGATAAAGCAGTGTGGAAGACCACATCAACAGCTGAATCACGGAAAGAGCGCCATCATCTTGTATGATCACAAAAAAGTGAGACTCACCAATCAAACCTAAATAATATCCTTAATACATGTAAGTTTACCTGCTCCCTGTGTAGTGGCAATCAATAGGTCTCCGTTTGCGGTCACGTCTGGCTTTTGCGACCACTACGGATGATATGGGCACAGCTTTTATTTTATTACTCCTCGGTTTATGCCATTGTTGTGGCACACTTGTGCAGGACTTCGTTGGGCTTTCTTGCTGTCTGTTTATGAGCTCCAGGGTAGAAGTGTCAAGACGTGGGGTGCCTGACGCTTGCATTGTGACCTATGAGCTTTTCCCTCTATCTTAATGTCATTATTTTGACTCCGCCAGCAGACGATATTGTGGATATATCCCTCAAACGCATACTGCAGACCCTTCTGTCGGCTTTCTCTGATATATATCAGAACCGTTTTTCCAAAAATGTGTGGTAATTTCCTTTGGAAATAGTTGAAAACGCCATATTTCTTTTGCTAGGAGCAAAAGCTTGACAGACATAGCAACAGTAACTAAGGGGGGCGGGGCTTAGCGAAGGGTCAATTCAGGTTAACAAGTCCCTGTTTGAGGTGTTTGGTGTCACGCACCGAATCACATCAGCATAGCATCCTCAGGTAGTGTTTATTATGCATGGGATAATGTACAGTGAGACGGTCATTATTGAGAAGATAAACCCCAACAGGGTGATACAGGACCCCGACGCGAATATGATCAGAACGGCGTCCATAGCAAACAGTCAGTTTATTCATAGCAGCGGTCTGCTATACAGAAACAGACCGTAGAATGCCCTAATTGACCAATCAGGATTGAGTATTCAACAAAGCTGTGTAATAAAGAAATATAACTGACATAAAAGAAAGATTGATGAGCTTCTAAATAATGTTACTATTAACTTATACATATTTGTGACACTCTTTCAATTCTCTATTCCCCTTGCTTGTACTTTGCTGTTTGTACAGACCAACGGACTGGATGAGAGGACCAATCAGACACTGAAGAGGTCCATTGGCAAGACCCTTGATGGACAACAGGAGAGGTGGGAAGACAAATTAAAATAAATAGTTTTTTCCAAATAACTGTTGTGTCCAAGCCTCTTCCAGGTATTCACCCTTTCGTCTGATGTATGGACGGGAGCCACGTCTGTTTTCAGAGGTGTGTAGTGGTTGACTTTTTCATATTACCATGTTAACAATTTCTAAATCAACATTTTTACCCTTCAGGGAGGAAGTTACACTTTGTATGGTATGAGGAGACAACTTAACAGTGGTGAATCAACATGAAAAGTCTATGTGTCAAAATAATCATTTCTATGAGGCTGATTGGAACATACTTTTATTGCTTGTCTTTTGCCTTTCTTTTTCCTATTACTTAAGGCCACTGGAGATCTTCCAGATGATGTGGACATTGCTTTGCCAGATAAGGACATTGAGAAGTACGTCCAGGCAAGGGCTGAGAGCGATGGAAAGTGTTTTGTAAATGGGAAGCAAATCATTATTTATATTATTATCATTATGTATTTATGTGCACAGAAAGGCAATTGCAAGGGCAGAATATTCATATATCGATTAACTATTCTGCATCAGGTGACTGCCAACATACAGAAGGCCCAGGAGACAGAAAGAGCCATACAAGAGGACCAAGAGGGGGACCAAGCGCTTCAGGATCACACCAGGCATGGAGGTCCTGAAGAAGAATGAGAGGAACGTGGAAGGCATGGCCAAACCATGGACCCAGATTGGCCAACTGTGTACAGGTAAATGGGTAAGATACCCAAAAATGGTTAGACATCAAAGGCATCAAGTTTCGAGGACTGCTCGAAAACAAGATGCTTCACCTCAAGGGGCTTATCCTGCCAATAAATAAATTAAATTAATGGTAAGACTTTATGTCAAATTTTCTAACACGTATCCTTTCTTTAATTATATATATATAAAACAAAACACATCTAGCTCTCACATTGATGTTTGATATTTTCGGGATTACTGAGGTTACTGACAATAACCTTGTGCAGCTGGAGACCTTGGATGGAAAACCATTGAAGACCAGGACACCCTCAGCGAAGCCTGTGCGGGAGAAGGTATGTTAATTTGAATGATTTAAAATCTAGACTATAGACTATACTATTTAGACTTATACTGAGAAGTGTATTATGAAGCTTCTGATAAGGTGCTTCTTTCCCCTTTAGGACCCTAGGCTGCTGCCTGGGCCCCACACAAGGAGACTGTGTCCAATCTAATCTGAGCCAGCAGGTTCAGAGTTGGAGTAGGACCCATTAGAGGGAAATATTTCATGAGTTAGTCTTAATTTCAGTTAATAAATACTTTGGTTGCTCTATTACATGGCTCACTTGGTTACTAAATGAGTGAGATGTTTGTTTTGGTTTGTTTCAGGACCTGATATGTTGTCATCACTAGTGTCCAGCCAGGCCCAGGCTTATCCAGCTTCACTGAGCAAAAGGGTGGGAGGAACTTCAGGGCCACGCTCAGCCATCCAAGTACGTTGGAACCATGCTATGGACCACTCTCAGGCCCGGCTTAAGGCTCAGTACCCTAACATCAACGGGCTCTACGCTACCACCTCCCTAGCCTTGCTGTCCACTTTGACCAAGCCAGCACAAGGGTTTGTACAGATACTCAATGTTTCTGCAAATCACTGGGTTACGGTAAGTGACATTGGTTGCCAGGGAGGTTTCAGTTAAAACATTGGTTGACTCCCTAGGACACACCAGGACAGAGTTCTTCATTGAACAGGTTACAGCTGCTTGCTTTCCAGGGAAGAGTAGAGTGTCCGACTGCAGGTGGCCTGACATACCAGCAGCAGGCGGTGGTTCGGATTGTGTTTGCTGTATGCCAACCAGTTTTCCTCTCTGCAGTCGTGACAAGCAGTGGACGGTCCAGCCCACAGTCCAATACTATCAAAGGACACAAAGTGCGCAGTCACCTCCTTTCCTGTTTTCAGAGAACAAAAGATGTCCTCATTCTTAGATCATTAAAAAAAAATCTGCCACTTTGTTAAATAAATATATTTCTCCCCATAACTGTGGCTTGTTTTCTTTTCATTTTCAAACTTTACCTTACTCAAAATTAATTGGGTAAGTTTTAGTCCAAAAACCACGTACTTAAAATCAAGGGATATTATTTTGTGAAGTATATGATCTACTTTTCTTATACTTATATAACTTAATTCTATATTATCAATTATCTGTAGTGTATATATCTATTGCGTTCTCTAAAATCAGTAATACTAGATTGATAGTGTATACGGGAAGTAACGTGAATAATAATAAAAAACAATTTACCAAATAGTCCTGTGCTCAATATCTGATCGCAGTACACATATCTATATCTATTATCTATAATCTATCTATTATCTAAATTAGTGTGATAATTGGAAATTAAAGAAATTAATGAAGCGTACACAAGCTAGCTAGACTATGATACACTTTAAACACTCCAGTTTACTAGAATTTACTAGACTAAATTCGATTGATACACATTAAATGCTGATAATAGCAAATATATAGGCAGAGGCAACTTTATTATATTATATATAGCACTTTTTCATACAACAAAGGCAGACTCAAAGTGCTTCACATATTAAACGTAATTGGTCACATATCAATAAAAATTAAATAATGAGATAAGTAAAAAGAAAACATATGCAACAAAGACAATTAGATAAAATATCAGTGTCAATGTAATCTTTCTAGGTAATAGAAAATTAGAAAATAAAGGAGTTAAATTAAAAGCATAGCATGGTTAGTACGCTAAATACAGAAAACACAATTGCGAGAATAAAATGAACAAAAAATAAGGCCACTTATTCTGGTGAAACTCCAACCCAGCCACAAGACGTCGGGACTCTAACACCAGACAGAAACTCTTTTCTCTGGGACTCCAACCCCGACCTCTAAAAGAAGGCTTGGGTCCTTTCTCCTGGCACTCAAACCCCAGATTCTAGGCAAGGCAAAGGACACAAGGCAGATTCTAAAGTGATCACACAGTCTCTCTGGTACCCACGTCCCACGTTGGGAATTGGAACATGGTACTTCTCTCTGGACTCCAACACGGACCCGACTATATTCTAGGATTCTAAGCCCAGATTCCAGGACTCTAACCCAGACACAAGTCGGGACACTCTAACCACAAACTCAAACCCGGCCTTATTCTGGGATCCTCAACCCAGACAGACGTCGGGACTCCTAACCCAGACAGAATACTCTTTCTCTGGGAACTCCAACCCGACCCTAAAGGAGCTTGGTCCTTTTCTCTGGGACTCAAACCCAGATTCTAGGCAAGGCAAGGACACAAGGCAAATTCAAAGTGCTTCACAGATATAAACGCATTGTCAATACAATAAAATAAAAATAATAGATAAGTAAAAGAAAAAATATGCGAAAGAAGATGGGTAAAATAGAAAAAAGGCATATGTTAGTATTAAATAGACAAATAAAGGCAAAAATTAAAAAAAAGCTTTTTAGAAAGTGCAGTGTATTTAAGATTTTAGCAAGAAAAGCTATTAGCAAACATAAAAGTCTTCAGTCCTTGTTTGTTAAAAAGGTGGCTCAGAGTATTGGGGCAAGTCTTAAATCACTCTGGAGTTTATTTCCAAGCTATTTGTTGCATAGTAACCTAAAACCTGAATTTCCCATGTTTTGTGTTTTAACTCTGGAGGATAATATTAACAGATTGGTCTCAGGAGGATCTTAGTGGTCTGAGAAGGCTGATGTAGTGGAAGCATATCAGTTAAATATTTTGGGCCTAAACATGTAGGGATTTCATAGGGTTAGCAACATGATTTTTAAAATCAAATTTCTGACCTATAGGAAGCCAATGTAACGACTTCAGAATTGGTGTAACTATGATAAATCTTTGGTTTTGTTTAGAACTCTTAAGCACAGCAGCATTCATGCAAACACAAGCTGAAGCTTTCCTCAGGAGTTTGTTTTGGGAGACTGTGAGGAGACCATTGCAGTAATCGAGAGCCTTACTAGTTGGAGTAAACGGCATGTACAAAGTTGTTTGGTAAGTCCTCCGGTGGACATGAGGTAGCCTCTAAGTCTTGCTACTTGTAAGGGTGTGATAATATGGGCCGGATTTGTGTAACTGGATTTGAATGAGACTTTCAAAAATGTAACATCCTGAATCCCATGGATAACCCCTAGATTCTGGCTTTGGAATTGAGGTTTTCAGGGGACAAAGAGTGAAAGGTGTGGGTTACTTTAAGCGCTTTCCGTTTTAGCAACCAAATACCATTAATCTCTGTTTTGTACACTCATTTAGTTGAAGGAAAATTTCGGCACATCCAATTCCTTCACTTGCTCAATGCACTGGCACAGCAGATCTATGGGCCGATAGTCATTTGGTGATAGCGATACATAGATTTGCGTGTCATCAGCATAGCAATGATGCGTCAATAATTGTTATTTTGCATGGATTGCCCTAGTGGAGCATGTAGTATGTTAAATAAAGAGGGTTCCTAAGATCGAACCTTTGTGGGGAACTCACATCGTCACCGTTGATTGATATACTGTTACAAGTCGCCATGTGGCAAACAATAGTACAAGTGCCTAATTTGTAAAGTAGGGACCTGGGAATAACCAAATTTAAAGACAGTTGCACTTAGAATAGCCCCACCCAGTTTCTAACCTTTTCCAGAAGTAATGTATGAGTCTACCAGTGTGTTCGAATGCAGCACGAGGTCAAAGTAGCATTTAGTATTGCGGTGTTTGCCAGAGTCTGGCTTTAAGTACGCAATTGTCGTTTACAACTTTAATAAGGGCGGTCTCAGGCTGTGCAGGTGGTCGAAATCCTGATTTGGAAGGTTCACTAGGCAACCAGTTATGCCAGGAAGTTGATTTAGTTGCTGGGAGGGAATATAACTTTTCTCAATGATTTTACTTATGATAGGGTAGAATGTGTTGATCTTGGTCTTAGTTGTTAATAGTAGAGGCATCTAGTGCCTCCGCTTTTATATTAAAAGGGGCCCTTTAATAAACACTCTTGCATGTATTCAAAGCTTATTTGGGGAACTTGACTGACTGGAAGATGAGTTTTAACTATCTTGCAAATATGTCTACTGCTAGGCATCAAAACATTCTTAAAGAGGTTGGTAGGGGTAGTAGTATCAAGCCGGGGCAACAGGTTGTGATGGCTTTGTGTATAGTTTGTCTTTCCACAGTCCCTTCCCATCAAGATTTTGATGAGTTCCTATAATCTATTGAGAAGCAGTGCCATGCTTCTTGCCGAGGCGTAATTTTTGCGCTGAACAGGAGAGGTGGGAGTAGTCCAGACTATTTATTTGAATATTAAGACGTGGGATTATATGAAAATAGACAGCGTTCTGGATACCTTCAATTTATATCAATGATTAAAAAAGCTGGGGCATTAACTCTATTGCGACCTAATTCTGCGGTGGGAATGGAGATCAGGTGGAATTTCTGTGGTGGGTCGATTGTGTCAGTCTATACAAAAACAGCTTGCCAAATAGGTTTTTGCATTTTAGTTGTTTCGGTTTAATGATTATTAGCGAGAAAAATTTCCCCTAGCATTGGTTGTTTGAAAGTCTACAATTGTAGCGCCACGGAGGCTCTCTTTATTAGATGTCATGGTGAATATGAAGTTTGTTTACGCCAGATGCGTTCGAACCTGTCCGCGGATTCCATTTTATCTTGTTGCTGTATACAGAAGGCAGTCTTTCTCCAGCGGTGCCTTTTGCTTTCCAGAAATCGATTTTTAACCCGATAAGTGCAATGACATCTTAAGGTCTTTCAAAATTTTCAAATTAAAGTTTTCTACAAGAATCAGTCAGCCAGAACAGGTGGTTTTAGAACTATGGGTCCGGGTAGGCTAACGCGAGAGATGGCCTTATTTTTAAGAAAGATTACAATTTAGGAATCCTTCAGGAGTTAGAATATTTACCGTTTATTTGACAGTGTTTGATTTCTCGTCTGATTATTGTCTTATGGGAATAAAAGATTATGGTGTTAAGAGAAAACACAAAAAGCTGGTCAGACTAAGGAAGGAATCAGTCACAGAGAGGATCAGAGAAACGAGGTTGAGGCCTTGCTGAAAATAACCAGGTCAACCTAGAGTGTGCCTTTTACAATGACCGTCACGCCTCATTATCACATGTTAGACAGGATATCAAATGTCGTAGTGTCCAAAATGGATAAAAGAAAGAAGGTGTATTTATGAACCACACTTTAGTCAATATAACAAACAATCCTAGTATGGATAAAATTGAAGAAGTCAAACACAGTTAATATACAATAGATCAGTCAAATTCTGTTGGAGATGCTATAGACTAATAATTTCGTGAATTCATCGAAAAAATTATTGCATGATATAAGTGTAAGTTGTGGCTCCTTGTAAATAATTAATAGTAGAGAACAAATACTCGGGTGGGAGCTTATATTTTCAGAAAAATACGAGCAAAACTTAGGGATTATAAAGAATCGAAGAAGTGGGAAAAATCACCAAATATACATCTGTGTTTCCCCTTGAAGGTACGATTATTAAATATAGCAGCGAAACCCCTGCCACCTCTGTTTTGCCAGATCTACATGCAATGCAAAGAAAGTGATAGTAAGTACAGGAGGAGCTTGTCTCTATCAGAACGTTTGCGAGCTGTGAGTGTATGTCTCCAGCCATGTTTTCATAGGTTAAA
>OLKM01006534.1:0-14009 GCA_900291075.1 Melanogrammus aeglefinus
ATTTTCTGGCCCGCAGAGTTGCATGCAAAAAAATAAAACTAAGGAAAACATAGTTGCATCAAATCAGGTTTTCTGGATAGGTGATCAAACTAGTCGTATCAGTATCCACATCTAGGAACTGGATCGACTATCTGACAATGTTTGCTAACCGATACGTGTGATGTCAGGCTTTTCTTCAGATAAATGCCGATCAAAAAAGGGACCTATGTAAGAAGCTGCATGAGTTGTCTCAGGATGAAACTAGCAACAAGGCAGTAGGACAATTTCTCGACTGACTAACTGGCTCAAAATAGCTCATATGTAACAGTAGTATCATGTTTGTGATGGATGTCAAAACAGAATTGTTTGAATTCTGAAATACGTGTCCAAATACGTGAGAAAATCTTTTATAATGATACGATTAAAGTGAAGAAGAAGGAAATGGCTCTGACCAAAGTTTATTCCATGTAGGAGTACATATATATTAAGTAACTACTATGTTAAGTTAGACGATTATTTTAGCGATCTTCAATGTAGTTTACTACTGATGTGGCCATGAACCACAAGTGGTTTCCTTTCGGACATTGTTAAGGAATGAATAGTCTTGCCTAGGCTATAGATGAGCAAGCATGATAGCAAGAAGTTTTACTTATGCTAGGTGTGCGTGGCTTGAGAGTGTAGCTAGTGAGCTTGGCTAGAGGGATAGCTCAGGATTAGAATGCTAGCTGGAGGATGCTAAGCAAGAGGATGCATTGGCATAGGCTTACCATGCTGCGGGTTGATCTAGACTACAGGATGCTCTGCTAATTGATTCTAGGCAATGAGGAGGCTTAAGTCTAGTAGTGATGAATATAGTTTTATTTGTATGCATAGGTTATGTTTTTGTTGCGTGGACAAACAACAGTGACCAGAACAATGCATTTAGTAGCCAGTTCTATTCTTCCTTACCATTCTCCCTGCCTCTTTCTCGTCACTCTCCTTCTCCTCCTTCGCTCTCCTTCACTCCCCTCACTGCCGCTCCCCCTCTCCTCTCTATCATGTCTGTGTTGTTATTTCTGGGTCCCGAAACTGACAGGTGGTGTGGCTTCATGTCAGTAAGGGTGGGAGTGCTTAAAAGAGTCAAAGAGGTTATGCTATAAGTTCATTAGTGCCCACTGCTAGCCTTGACCCTTTGTGTGACTGTGTGTGGAGTGGTCTGCGCGTGTGCTGTGTGCATGTGTGGTTTGTGTGGGTGTAGAAGTCCATTACTGACTGTTGGGATCTCCTCATTCCATGTGATCTCTAGTTATCAAAACTGGCCTATTTCTCGCGCACGCCAGACACACACACACACACACGAACACACACACACACACACCGACACACACAAACAAACCCCACACACACACACACACACACACACACACACGACACACACACACCACACACACACACACACACACACACACACACAACACAGTGATGATGTCATGTATGTTAGACACTTCTTGGTGATGATTGGATGATGTGTCATCAGGTTAATGAGGTAGTGATAACCCCACACACCACTCGCTCTAATCATTAAACAGGGCAGCCTAACAATCTCTCTCTTTTTTTCCTCAATCCTGTCCCTCTGTCTTTATCATATGGCACTAAGTTGTTAACGCTCAAGTGTGTTTCAATCCATTCATCAACCAATGAATGTCCTTCCATAATTCACTCCTTCATCCATCCATCCATCCATTAACTTCATCAGTGGGAGACTCCGATCAGGGACTTAATTTACTTTTTCTCTCCTTTCTTTGAATCACACACATTAAGGCAATACAAGTCTCGTCTCTCTTCTCTATCACACACATTAAGGCATACAAGTCTCTCTCTCTCTCTCTCTCTCTCTCTCTCTCTCTCTCTCTCTCTCTCTAAGCACATTCATTACATTTGTTTTAATAACCATTTTGGCCCCGGAAGGTTAAAAATACTTTAAATATATCTTCTCTCTCTCTGCACCGTGAATACCGAACACTGAGGATGTTTCATTCCATTTTCTTAGATGTTTATGTTGTATTTCCTTTGGTTAATGGTACCCGTGTTTGATTTAACATCTTCGTCATGTTATCCGTGTGTTGCCGTCAGTGGTGTAAAATCAGAAGACATGTCCTTGTTAATGTTAAATATAGGTAATAGTTCATGTATTCAATGACATGTTCTTAATGCTACGTGTATGTAACATGTGTTTCCTGCAGGGCTCCAGCTTGGTTGCAGAGAGCAGTGGAGCGTTGGAGCGGTCAGCCAGCAAACTCTCCTTCAACAGCAGGTAAAGCATCTTCATCACTGTGTGTGTGTGTGTGTGTGTGTGTGTGTGTGTGTGTGTGTGTGTGTGTGTGTGTGTGTGTGTGTGTGTCTGTGGTTGGTACGTGTTTTGGAGAACTTCACTAGGAGTGTAGGTCATGATGGATAGAGGACTATAGAAAGATTGATTGTGGTAGAGGAAGATGGTTGATGGATGGTAGAGATGGATGGAGATATGGAGTACGAGAGAGAGATAGAGCGGGAGCGAGGGAGGTGTGAAACTATTAAGGACAGATTGATGTCAAGCACATTGAAGCCCCACCTCTGTACAACACACTGTGACCTGTCTCCCTGGCAACCCGCAGTAACCATGAGCCAGGTCACTCGTGCCCACTATTACCATGCACACATATGCAATAACATACTGACACATGATGCACTTGATGACACGGCCCACATCCACTTGCACAAACACACACACACATTTCCTTGCACACACTGATGCATGCACTTACATACAAGCACACATTAACATACTAAGGCAGCATATCACTGACGATCAGGAGCGAAAATAGCTTTGTGGGCACGTACACTAACCAACACATCCGTTCACCACAAATTCATTATTGGGAGCACCTTTTACTTGCAGTCAATGCGCAGTATTTCTCTGATCGCAGAGAGCAATAATAAAGACTTGAGAGAAAACAAGATTCATTGAGTGCGCACATAAAAGTTGAGCAGCAATTGATATCCTGTGGCACACAATTGTGTTTTTGAATCTTGCTCGGATATTTTTCCTATCCAGCGAGGTAGTTAGCCTTGAATGTGATTGGGCCCATCGTGTCCTACACTTGGGTCCCTACATTGGGTAATCTAACCTTCCCATTTAACATTGATTCACCTGAATAATCCCGTGGAAAATCCTCACTCGTAGGGGAGCTTTACATTTTAATTTATATTTTTTTGTGACTATATTAAAATTACAGATTTACAAAATATAGCGACTGCCCTGATTTATTAGACCAAGACAATCACTGTCTTATCGCTACACTAAATAATTACATAACGTTGGCTACAGCGAGGCAGTGTAGTCTTCATTCCTGAATTTCCTGGTCAGTTGATATACTATATACTCAAGTAACGCTTACCTCGAAGGCTGACTATGGTTCACTGCTCCTGAGGATCCTGCTATTATTCACGAAGGGTGTAACGCTGTGCTTTAATGTTCTCCAAAGCGTGTTCCGAAAGGTCAGCTCTTATATAGTCTCTTGGTTAAATGTGAACTTGCTTGATGTTACCCAAGAAATCGGCCAAGCACTTCAAGAGGTGTTTGTACTCCGGCCACATGTAACCATTCACATTCAGAGTTACAGCAGCCATGCCTGGTAGCGCCCACTAAGCGAGAAAAACAAATATCTGGGAGAGCAGGAAAACACTTTGCGAGCACGAGAGCAAAGACATAATTTGTGCGGACGAGGGCGTCAGTTTCGTGCTCCTTCACGTTATGTGCACGCTACCATGAGTAATTTCCTCTTCACAGTCAATATTATGTCTCCTTATGCACGTGTGAGTGCCGTAAAAGTGCTCACAATAATTAACTTTGTGCATGGATATGTTAGTTGTGTGCGCACACCAAATAAAGTTTTGCTGGTTGATTTTCGGCATTGATATATGCAGCCAAAACATGGACAAATGCCTCCTGTGATTATACATAAATACACATAAATTTACATATATCGGTACACTTTTCCCAAAGTGAAGGCTGCAGCCTTGCTAGGACACTTCCTTGCTAGTCGTGTCCTATGGAGATGAGACTAAAGTGCTGGCTCGAGTGCTGCCTAACGTTTGTAACGGACTTTGGAACGACTTGCTAGTTTGGAAGCGCTTCCGCCTCCGCTTTTTAATACTGCGTTTCCGCTTGTAAACACATGTGCGCTTATGAATAAAACATAGAAGCAATCAAGCTGATCAATATTTATTTGACTTTTGTCTGTTATGAATGCGGTCATGTCTCCTTCGCATGGAGCATCTTTGAGGAAGTCACAAAAGCTTTGTTGCGGTTGACGAATCGTCTTTATTAAAATAATAATTTATAAAAAATGCCATTAATTTTTTATAAAACTAAGTGAAATTGTCTGAGAACTTAATGCATGCATCGCAGTTACAGTATGGTTGATTACTATAATGCGGGCTAAAAAAGACAAAGAAAGTGTTGATAAACATGTATTTATTTGGATATATTATTTAACTGATCTGATTCATTCATTCATACATACATAACATCTACCAGTGCTATGAACACATAAGTAAATTATATAAATTACAATTATATACGTTCATTACAAATAACAAACATTGCAAATGATCGGTGGTGCATTTATTTAACAACATTGGATCCCGCAAGAGCTTCTCACTGATAGCCATTAATGGCTGTATCCCTTCCACCGGTAAACAAATGTTTGTGCACCACCCTCAGGCACACAAAAGTCTCAGTTTGCTTGGCTGACCCTAAAAAAAATAATTAAACACAAACATAAATAGCTATACATAAATAATGTAATCTTGTGAGCGAGTAAATTGAATTTGTTATTGGTGACCGTGGTGTTTAACACCAGCTACGTCTGCAAAATATAACAACGTATCATTAAGTTGCGAAAACGTTTGAAAAGTGGCACAGGTCTTTAAGCTTGATTATTTGCATTAACATGATGAATCTATAAAAAGCAATATGGCACAAAATATTTCTGAAAACTTTAATATAACTTCACTTGCATTTGAACGTGTGCGTGTGACTGCAGAGGATTGTGGGTATTTTTTTGCTTGTCGAGGATCCAGCGATGCATCCTTGAAAAATCTCGGAATTCTCAAAAAACAAAGGACGGAAAATGGGCGCGAATTTCCGAGTGTTCTCAACATTGGAACAGTGCTTGTCGGTGTTCTGTGATGTAGCGTCCTTAAAAGGGCAGCCGTTGAGCATGCTTCCTTCACATCGCGGAAAACAGCCATAGATTACACAGTATACTTGCACAAGCAATAAAAATACAAGCAAGTAACACGTGCATTTGTAACACGCAAATGGACTTTTCTACACGCATACAACACACCCTCACATCCTCTCTCTCTCACATACATGAACACACTTTACTATTCAAATTTGATCTCAATGTCCTAAAGGAAAATATATAGGAGGGAAAAAAACAATTTTCAATTATCCTATTCCACCTATCCTGCATGGAATATATTTACACACACACACACAACACACACACACACACACACACACACACACACACACACACACACACACACACACAACACACACACACACACACACACACACACACACACACACACACTCACAGTGGTGAGTAATGTAAGGGTGATGTAATAGTTTTCTGTGGGTAAACGATCCTTGAAATTGCAGAAAGTCCAAAATGAGTATGTTAGCACAGCCATACACCATACATAGTGGACCACTAAGTCAAAAGTTAAATTAGCATGTGTGTGTGGTGGGGCGTTCGTGTGTGTGATAATATTTTCTGAATGTTTTTTATTGCCTTCATCTTTTTTTGTGTGCATGTGTTAGGGTATTTGTGTATGTTTTTGTGTATTTCTGTTGGCACATGTGTGCATTTGTCAAAGTGTGTGTATTTGTGTGTGTGTGTTCATATATCCTGTACACCTTTTATTGCCATCATCTTTTTGTGTGCATGTATTATGGTGGTGTGTGTGTGTGTGTGTGTGTGTGTGTGTGTGTGTGTGTGTGTGTGTGTGTGTGTGTGTGTGTGTGTGTGTGTGTGTGACTGGCAGAGACTTTTAGCTATTCAAAGTGAGTGAAAGCCAAACCTCACCTATAAATCCAGTAATAGCTGATCATAATTTAACCACATTACGCTCGTTACCTTTGAATCAAAAAGGCCTTTTTTTCCATCAAGGAAACACATTGGCTGTATAATAATTGCATTATTGAAATTGCCTTGCCAGCATTTTGTGTGTGTGGGAGGAATGGGGTCCATCATATCACACCGGGCCCCTTCAGAAGCATACAGGTTAAAAGGTAAATGGTTTGTGGTGAACGACACCATCAAACACACCCCAGGTGATCTGCTGCTGCTGCTGCTGGTGTGCTGCTACTAAAAATATACTGTTGACTTCCTTCTCAATTCATTCCTCAAAACACAGCGCACGGCTTTTATCTATTTTAGTCAACTCAGCCCTCGCTCTCGTCACTTCACTTTGTCTTTCTTTATTTCTCTTTCTGCCTATCCCTCTTTTTCCTTTCACTTTCATCTTTTTTTACCTTCCCTCCTTCCCCTTCTCTTTTCTCCTTCCCTCTATTTCTCTCGTTTGATTTCTGACTATCCATTTAACCAAACCGACAATCAAAAGAGCTGGTTGGTATATCACTGTGTGAACACCCCCAGTGTTGCGGCGTCAAGTGCTAGCCTAGCCACTTTAATTAACATTCAGCCTGAGTCTGGAGCACCCTTAGAGAATTAGGGTCAAACGGACCGTGAAGTAATGTGAGCGTCAGAGCCCGACTGCCGTCTGAGATCCTCGTCGCCCTCTAAGGAACACCTTGTTTTAAGCATGTTACCAGCAGCCCAGTCAGCATAGTGCCGGGTAATGGTTCTGTGGTTTATAGTCTGTGGCACCTGCAGGACTCGGATGGATGGAGGGGTGGATGGAGGGAGGGATGGATGAGGGAGGGAGGGAGGGAGGGAGGGAGGGGTGGAGGGATGAGAGAGGGATGGATGAATGGAGGGGCGGATGGAGGGATGGATGAATGGAGGGGCGGATGGATGAGAGAGGGATGGAGGGGTGGATGGATGAGAGAGGGATGGAGGGGTGGATGGATGAGAGAGGGATGGAGGGATGGATGGATGAGAGAGGGATAGGTGGAAGGATGAAGGGAGGGAGAGATGGATGGATGGATGGTGTGAGGGAGGGAGGGAGTGAGGGTGGAGCTCGGGGATGGATGGATGGATGGGTTGATGGAGGAACGGATGATGGGGGGGATAGATAGATGGATGGCTTGATGGAAGATGGATGGACTGATGGCGAGGGGGAGTTGGCGGTTGAGAGAAATAAATAGAGGGAGGGGGTGAGAGGTTGATGTGGAGTTGGAAGAGGAGAGTGCTTCTGGTAATATATACCTTTTATATTCTCTCCCACCTCTTGTGTTTCATGGTGAAGTAGCAGGTAGATAAAAAGAACACCTGCTCTCTCTCTCTCTCTCTCTCTCTCTCTCTCTCTCTCTCTCTCTCTCTCTCTCTCTCTCTCTCTCTCTCTCTCTCTCTCTCCTCTCTCCTCTCTCTCTCTCCTCTCTCTCTCTCTCTCTCTCTCTCTCTCTCTCTCTCTCTCTCTCTCTCTCCTCGTTTCAAACGTCCCCTTTTTAATACCCCAGTCTTTCTCCTCTCATGTCCAATTTGTTAATCACAAACCCCCCTCTTTGTCTCCTTTCCACCTTCCATATCTGTTACATTTCTATCTCGTTCTCGCTCTCTCTTTGTCTCTCGCTCCCAAATCTGTATCAATTGCAGAGATGACACCCTCAGACCTCAATCTCAAGTGTGTGTGTGTGTGTGTGTGCTCACGTGCGTGCGTGTTTCGATATGTGTATGTGGTTAGGGTTTGGTGTGTGTTTGTGTGAGTGGCAGATGAAGATGACAGAGATCAGGAGGCGAGGCAGAGAGGATGTCTGGGGAGGGGGTGGGGGTGATGGTGGGTGGAGGGGGTGTGGCTTATTGTATGTCTATTCATTAGCCTTGTCTAATTAATTCAGCCCCTCCTCTTCCATCAAATCTAGCCCCCATTTACCACACACACACACACACACACACACACACACACACACACCACACACACACACACACACCACACACACACAACACACACACACACACACACACACACACACACACACACACTTGGCATTGTCTGGGTTATGTCCAAGCTGCTGGGTGATGATGGGAGGATATGGAGGGGGGAGGGGGGGGGAGAAGGAGAAAGGGATGAGAATAGAGCAACATTGACACACAACAGGGATTAATGCAAAAAGCAAAATCATGTTATTCATATTTTCTGATACGTCTGTGTATGTACTTTTTGTGTGTGTGTGTGCGTGTGTGTTTTTGTCTTTGTGGCTGTATGTGTGCTATTTGTTTAACAGTTTTTGCTCCCATGAACATTCAAATTGCTGGAAACTTTTCCTCCACTCCCATTTATATTGTGTGTGTGTGTGTGTGTGTGTGTGTGTGTGTGTGTGTGTGTGTGTGTGTGTGTGTGTGTGTGTGTGTGTGTGTGTGTGTGTGTGTGTGTGTGTGTGTGTGTGTGTGTGTGTGTGTAGTTTGACTAGAACAGTGGAAATATCCGGAGAGCACGGCCCCCTGGGAATCCATGTGGTCCCCTATCTGTCCTCGCTCAGCGGAAGGTAAGCACACACACACACACACACACACACACACACACACACACACACACACACACACACACACACACACACACACTGCTTCAACCTGTTGTACGGGCTGTTGCTAGGTGTGGTAGTGAGGTGCCTAGGTCATCAGACAGAGACAGGAAGAGGAAGTGAAAGCGTGACGGAGAAGGACAGACTTGAAGACAAAAAGAGAGAAAGAGACAGAGGTTTAGAGAGGGTTTGTGTGACAGCATGTGTAGCGAGACCATATGGACAGTCCCAGTAGGCCTGTCTATTGAAGACCCATCCCTCCTCAGAGACACACTCTCTGGGCCACACATACACCACACACAATGCAGTGTGTGTGTGTGTGTGTCTGTGTGTGTCTGTGTGTGTCTGTGTTGTGGTGTGTGTGTGTGTGTGTGTGGTGTGTGTGTGTGTGTGTGTGTGTGTGTGTGTGTGTGTGTGTGTGTGTGTGTGTTTGTCAGTTAATTATTAATACATATAGACATTTATAAATGCCTGGCCTGTGTCTAACTGTCAAGACGCGACTGCTGCTTTAATGACATTCAGACAAAGGAAACAAGGCATGCATAAACACACAGTTAGGCACACACTCCATCTGTACCATCTGTAGTTTGTACCTTTTGGAGGAGAAATTAATATATTGAATTAAATATTCTGGCAGGTATAATAACAGCGCAACCAGATATTTCACATTGAAAACACAACTGAAAATGTTTCATAGAATTTCTTAATATATCACATAAACATTTATACCATATAATTATGTATGACATAATGAATGTAAAACCATCCTTCTCACTCTTACTATCGCTCTCACTCTCTTACCCTCTCTCTCTCTCTCTCTCTCTCTCTCTCGCACTCCCCCCTCTCTCTCCCCCCCTCTCACCCTCTCCTTCTAGGTCTCTGGGCCTGTACATCCGTGGGGTAGAAGAGGAGAGTCGCTCCAGGAGGGAGGGGCTGTTCCACGAGGAGGAGTGTATTGTGAAGATCAACCACACCCCCCTTATGGACAAAACCTTCAGCCAGTAAGTCTTTCTCTGTGTTTGTGGTTGTTTGTTTTAAGTGTGTGGGAGATAGTGATACAACTACAAAAAAAACATACAGAAATGATATCTATATCCACAATATGAGTAGAAATATATCAACTGAAATAAGTGGAAAGAATATCAACAGTAGAGGGTTGTGTTATAATTGATGCTACAGCATACTAATCTAGAGGAACTGAAATGGGGTACCCATTCAGAGTACCCCTAACGGTACTCTGAAGGATTTCAGAAATAAAAAAAGAACTGGATTTTTTGTTGCTTAAATATTGGTTTGGAGCAATTGTAAAATATTGCCGTAATAACATAAGTTTAATCTTAATATTTATGTTTTCATCAAGTCACATGCACATAAATTAGGTACATTAGTAAAAATAGATTGAGCACCACTACTCTACTAAACATGAATTCTTTAATAAGCGTCCAAAGTAAATGTGACTGAAGTGTTCTTAGCAGAGCCGGGGCGGCCCGATCTCCATTATCAGTTTCAAGTTGTTCAGGGTGCCAAAAATATCCCTGTCGGAAAACGAAAACCATTGAACTTGTTATCCCTGGCGTGTTATCCGTTTCCGACATGTCGGTCTGATAACCTCCTCCAGAGTCTCTCTCCCCCCTCTGCTCTGTGTCTGGGACACAAAACGTGGACTTTTAGTTTGTCTTTCCAGGGGAAATAATGCTGGCATACATCAGTCGTTATTTTCTTCTGACCAGCTCAGCATCACACAGGCAGAAGACCTATCAAGTGGCGCTGTGAAGGCCCATTATCAGCAGAAGCCTTTGAAGTGGGCTCGGTTCGGCCCTACGTCCGGAACCGCCTCTGTGGTTTAGGTCTGCTCTGGGCTCGGCTGTTCCGGTCTTGATCTAGGGGTTTGGTTAGGTCTCTATTTCGGTCCCTGTTTTGTTTATGTCTGGTCCAAATGGATTGGATTTGTTCTGGTCTGGTGGTCTTGTCTCATATGTTCTGATTCTTGTTCTGGTCTGGTCTGGTCTGGTCTGGTCTGGTTTAGGCGGTTCTGGTATAGTCTGCTCTCGTCTGGTCTGGGCTTGTTATGTCTGGTTTGGTGTGGTCTGATCTGGATTTGTCTGCTCTGTTCTGGTCTGGTCCGTGTATCTGTCAGTCTCTGTCCATTGTTAACTGAGGCTTACCAACAGATGTTTGGAAAGGGGGATTATTATGTATACGTGTGTGTGTATCCCTTTGCCTGTGAGTAGAGCACATGTGTCAGTTTGCTCTTTCTTTGTTTAGGATCACCTCTTTCCACTTCAGATAGTTTTGACCATTACACTTTAGATCAAAGTGTCGCAACACTCTTACATGGCAGTAGAATCAATGCTTACACAATGCTAGGGGCAGGACAACACAATGCTAACACAATGCTAGCGGCAGTACAAAACAATGCTAACACAATGCTAGCGGCAGTACAACGCAATGCTAGCGGAAGCACAACACAGATGTGCAACAGTTGGTGAGGATTACAATGACAGCAGGCACAACTGTGAGAGCGATTGCCGCATTAAAATGACAAAAGGAGGGGAATGGACACGGCATTACCCTGGGCAAGCCGGATGCAAGAAGATGTTGGAATGATTACACAACGTTACAACCTGAATGCAGAGCACCACAATGGGCCCCTGCCCAGCTGTGAACATGCTAACAGAATTATAACAGAGCTGGTGTTGAGGCTCCTGCGTGGCGGTAAATGGATTAGCATCGGTCGGACCCACCGCTGAGCGTACACAACACAGGTGTTTGTGGATGTTCACACACGGCACGCACGCAGATACTCACGGCTTTATCAGGGCTTAATAAGAAACCCTGCGGGTCACTCCTCCTGTTCTGCCATTAAAATATGGACGTGTGTACATTTTACATTTATTCATCTAGCAGGGGCTCTTATATGCAGCGTCTTAGGGGCTGATAACAGAACACGTGGACCGTGACAAACACGCTTTAGAGAACCCTTCAGAACGCTTGTGGAGCGAGGCTGTGTGTGTAACCTGAGCTGTTTTAACATTAAAAATGTATTCCCCAAGAACCAAGCTTTTATGGTTGCTGGAATTTCTGAATAATCTCTTGTCGCTACAGTGCCAAAATCAATTGACGAGAAGCTGTTGGTGTGCCCAGTGCCCAACGTTGAACATATTCAAACTTTAATGTGTATCGAAGACAATAGGAAGACGATGGCAAAGTGGGCCTTTTTTGTGATCGGCCCCTTCAGGTGAGAACAATCAAAGAAGCATATGATCAATATTTGAACAAACAGTGCTGTGACCCCTATGGGGTCATAGCATATGGACAAATACATCATCGCAACGGTATCTGAATTCGATCAAAGTCTCTTTGGGTAAAAGCTTCTTCAAAATAGTATCCGCAATAGTAGTATGTCTGCAGAACATTTTCATAACACATTTGGACTCTACTGTCAGGTACTTATTCTCAATACAGCATTCAGCTGAGTTTTTTAGTGACATTAATAAAGAAATGTGCTTGTGATGGATTCCACCTTCAGGGTAGCAGACTTCCTCACCCAGGTAGAGACGGGAGCTCTGACTCCCATACGGCGCTCTGCGAAACTGCATAAGTTAAACTCTCTTTGAAGGGCAATGAATGCTTATTGACCTTTTATATCCCCCCGCCTTCTAAATGCGGGGCTCGGGTGACGTTCCTCACCCAGCAGGTAGAGACGGGAGCTCTGACTCCCATAACGACGCTCTGCGAAAACTGCATAAGTTAAAACTCTCTTTGAAGGGCAATGAATGCTTATTGACCTTATTATATCCCCCCGCCCATTCTAAATGCGGGGTCGCGGTGAACGGGAATATATGCAATCATCAACCCTCTAATAATACTGTAGGGGGGAAAACAATAACGGCATAATCCAATCCAATTTGCAGAAAGCAGATTTTCTCTGTTGGTCGTCTAGGGTGAGTGATGGTGGGTTCCGATGGCTCCTGACACCTGTGTCTCTCTAACTGGCTTAGCATCGGGCTAGGCTAACCTGATTAAAACCACATTATCTCCACAATCATCTGCTCCCGCTCTCCTCCCTTCTGTCTGGGAACTCTCACAGGTGTCGCTTGTGATAGGCTGGGCCCCGGCCTTGCCTTTGACTGCATACTACGACAGTGGTGTTTGATACTTGACTTCCAGTACCTGGAAGAAGGGCCTACTCTGTTCTGTACTGTAATACCTATTGGATCTCCTGTGTCATCTTCTCTTCCTCCCTCCTACCTCCTCCTTCCCATCCTTCCTGCTGTTGTCCTCTGAACTATCCCAAACCTCCACTGTTGTCTCCTACTCCCTGCTCCCCCATCCTTCCTCTGTTTCCCAACTTCCCACCTCAATGATCTCCTCCTCTGTCAGCCATCCTTCCTTCTTCCTCTCCTCCTCCTTTCCTCCTCTCTCGTTCCTCCTCCGTCAGACTCCCTCCCTCGCTCCTATGACCTCCGTTCTCCTCTCCTCTCTTCTTCCTCCTCCTCCTCCTCCCTCCTTCTCTCTTCCTCCAACTTCATTCTTATCTCCCGTCTGTCCGCTCCTTCTCCTCTCCAACTTCATCTTATCTCCTCGTCTTCGCTCCTTCTCCTCCTCCACCTCATGCGCTCCATCCTCCTCCTCCTTTTCCTCCTTATCTATGAATCCTCCTTCGTCTTCTCTCTTCTTCTCTCCTCCTCCTCTCCTCCTGCCCTCCCTCCTCCTCCTTCTCCCCAGGGCCCAGGAGGTGTTCCGCAAGGCCATGCGCTCCCCGCTGGTGCGTCTGGAGGTGGTTCCCTCCTCCAATAGGGAGCGCTACGAGAAGCACCTGATTGGTCAGCTGTTCGGGGTTCCGCCTGCCACGGAGGGCAGCCCCTTTACAGCCAGGAGCAAGGAGGCCCTGCCGCCCGTCAAAACCAAACCCGCCTTTAAACCCACCGACCATCCAGCCAACCGATTGGCCGAGGAGGCTGTCACTCCTGAACTCGCTGTGAGTTACCGCTCACAACTTATGGCATGGAGAGATTAATTATAAAGCAACCTTCAAACACCTTCACATCATTTAAAATACAAATGTTTAAAGAAAATAGACGACAATCATTTCGGATCGAGGATAGATATGCCAACATTATTTATAGAAAACGTTTTGAGCTCTGACTCAATTAAATATAATGTAAAAGGAGACCTTGCATTTTATGGACGTTTCTACCAGTAATATTATGGTAGATAACAACTAACAGCTTCTTCACTTGGATTGCCTTTCACCCACCTGAGTGTGAGTTGTGTTTCAACAATTTGTCAC
>OLKM01006535.1:0-14009 GCA_900291075.1 Melanogrammus aeglefinus
AGATTGATGAAATTTCCTAGCCACCTTTCCCAAAGTCATAGTTCAACGTCAAAATTATTTATGGTTAAAGAAACACTTTTTTTTTCAAAAAGAAGATGTGAGAAATTTGTTTCGCATTTAGTTGTATGCACAAAGACATCGGTACAAAGAAAATTAATATATTCAGACCTAATACTAAATTACTATTAATTGAAAGTTTGAAAACATACAGTGCCCACTATTATATGTCACTTAACGCCTAAGACAGTTTACGAAGACATGAGTTGGATACAAAAAATACGTAGATGCACACAAACACACACACACACATAAAACTACAGACACATACACACAAACAAACACAAAAGGATGCCAAACACACTCCTACATAAGGAAGGCAGCCTCTCCATCACTCTGGTGGTTTCAGTGGGGGGAAAAATGATTCTGCCAACCAAAGTGTGCAGCTGTCTCTGTGGGTTGCCTGACCAACCGCTCTCATTCATTTCCTCTAAACAGCAGCAGCTCTGTACCTCTGCTATTATACTCCATGGTCTAGAAGACAAAGGTATTTTTGTTTGGCAAGTGCATGTGTGTGTGCGTTTGTGTGCGCGTGTAACTCAGTAGAAATGTAAACGTGTGATGTATAAGGCTATATATATATATAATATATATATAATATGATTGTATTCAAATATGATAAAATGTTAAAGTCCATTAAAAAGGTAAATTGGCAACAAATTATGTTTTTTAATCAACTTATGGTGCTGTTATGTGGTTAAGGCAAATGCACATAAAAAATACCACTGACATTTGGTAATTGAGTGAGATATAATTATTGTTTTATTTAGTCAATTTAGTCAATTGAATCGATTCTTAATCAGGGCATGCAGTGTTCCAATTACCTAAAATATCAGTTTCAGCATTTCATCCTGGAAAAGAGTTCTCCTGGGAAGCGGGGTTAAAAGTGGTGTTATTTCTGTGGTCATCATGTCAATAAGACGGAAGCATTATTGTGCCAGATATCATCTTCAACCGTTTTCTTCTAGCATCGTGTGTGTGTGTGTTCATGTGTGTGTGTGTGTGTGTGTGTGTGTGTGTGTGTGTGTGTGTGTGTGTGTGTGTGTGTGTGTGTGTGTGTGTGTGTGTGTGTGTGTGTGTGTGTGTGTGCGGGAGTGTGTGTTGTGTGTGTGTGTAATTACGAGAGCGAGCGACTGGGATTCTCAAATACTGCGGTAAAAGTAGTTGCCACCTGGTGTCTCATAAATGCATTACTACTGAATTGTACAGAAGCGAGTCAGTCTAAAATCAGTCTCATTCAGAGGCAGGCACAGTCAACAAGAAAAAAGAATTCTTACTGGTTCACAGCTTCACACCAAAATTCAAGAAGGTGTTAATTTAAACACTCTCTAAAGTGTTTTGTGTGTGCGTGTCATTTTTTGTGAGAGATCGCCGGTGTTCAGGTATCAGGAAGTTTTTCAAACGGGCTACTTTATGGCCCATGGGTCGTAGCCGTAGGTCTAGTCCATACTGATGCTGAGATACACAAACCAGCAGCTATAACTAGGGAGATTTTGTCAGAGACGTCCCGATGAGAGAATAACCAGCGGGGTGGTTTTCAAGAATCCAATAAGCGTTTTTTTCTACATTTTTCTACATAGACCAATAATATGTAGGCACCAAAACTAGCCAGATCGATTCCCTCAAAACTTCTGGGTCACCAGCTGGCTTGTTGGTCTCTAGGAGGCATGATTAAAAACATCTTTGTCTTGCATAATCATGGTCAAACTCAACACTCAATACAAATCCATAACTAGGGGATACCTTGTTCACGAGAGCATTGCCTGCATTTAGAAGTTTTACAGAAAACATTTTTAATAACTGTACTGTTCTCTCTGTGTTTTACTTCTAAAGTGTTGACATAGATAAACAGTCTGCCAAACTCCTTTTCAAGAGCCAGGAAGTGAGCGTGCTTGCTCCTTTATTGACTTCTTAAACAGCAGGTAAGTGAGGATGACAGCATTGAATCGGAGTGAAACTAGAAAAGAAAGATACAAAAAATGCTTTGATGGACTGCTATGAAATAACAGGTAAGTATATGATGGTACAGTTGTCTTACAGGCTCAAACACATAGTGTTAAAATGTCAGTGTTGGTGTTGAATAAAGAGTGTTGGTGTTATTTTAACACCACCCAGTTATAAAATAGCACTGCTAGTGTTGTCTGTGACGTTGTCAAATCGGAGCAGTCAACGGTGTTAATGCAGATCTAAGCCACGCCCTCACGTAACGGTTCTCCAGCACGTGATCAAGAGGAAAGAAATTTCTCCTGCGCGATTTTCTTTCGGGGAAGACGTTAGAAGGTAAGTGCTCAATTTCACTGACTGACTTGGTAATCAAGACTAGTTACACGCATGATATTTGATAATGATATATATTAGCTTCATAACTTATTTAATTGTAACCGTCTGTTTTGTATGAATTCCACTAGGGCAAAGTACTATCCGATAACGTTCGGTAATAGCTAGGTTATAGCTAATGGTTTTAGCATGACTCAATGTTAGTGTGCAGTTTACTCCCTGATAATGAACCTACTGTGTGAGCGGGAATATATCGTTGGCCTTTTTAAAATGCCCTTTTAAAAAAAGTTATTAGGCTGTAGCTGCTACTATTTATGTCAGTGTTGAAAGTTACAATGCGGCGGGAGTAGCCCGCCGTAGCCACATTTGTTAACGTAGCCACATTTGTTAACGTAGCCACATTTGGTTGCTGCAAGCTGAGATGGAGAAATGATGTATGATAGCCTTCATTGACATGATTGGTCTGACTTGTGACATGAACATCTAACCATGTCCATATTTGTCTAAATAAATACACCGCAACATCGAAAGTTCGAAACGCATTACTGGTGCGAATTGTAGAAAGACGTTGCGAATGCAGCTTAGAAACTACATCTCCCATCAACATGAGCGGTTTCGCGCTATTTCCTTCACACTTGCACTCCGTAATTCGCAGTGCTCCCCCGTCGGACGTCGGACTCGACCGTTGGAGGTGTCGGAAGCTTTTCGAGTTTGGGAGTAAAATGTTCAATAGTGCTATTTTATTTTTAAACTAATTGTCTAACCGATGACTTTTGTTATAAAATTTATCGTTTAAAAGCATGTAATATGATATTATAAAAGATCGATATTCAATTTGTTTATCAGTGCCATAGCAACGGTAACGTCCGTCGGATAGGAACCATCTGTTGCTGTCGTACAAGTTAAATTTTTTTAACGCATGCGGATGACCAACGGACCCGATTTTTTTCGTACCGCACTGTTCGGACCCATTCGCATGCGGTCTGCGAATCTCCATAGGAAATGAATGACTTCCGGTCGTTTCGCAGCCGTATCTACAGTGCAAGTGTGAAGGCGGCGTAAGGATAGTGCTCGCGCCTCGTAATAAAAGCTGAACGTTCTTCGAACCAGCGAATCCATCGAGTTCATCAAGTAAATATACTAACAACGAAGAAAGATAAAGGAAGAACAGGATGGCGTTCTGATGGTACGGCCACACCAAAAGCGTTACCCGCGTATCACGCGTATAAAATCGGCCATTTTCCCATAGGGAACCATTGGTTTACGCGCGTATGAGACGCGTACACGCGTTACACGCGTATAAGCAACATTTTACTCGCGTTAGGGCCCAGACATAGTCAACGCGAGCAACGCGCGTAACTCGCGTTAGGGGCCCAGACATAGTCAACGCGAGCAACGCGCGTAAGCGACGCGAATGACGCGAGCGACCCGCTTCCTTTTATAGTTTATACAGCATACGCAAACGTCGCGGGCAATGCACGAACATGCAACCACACCATCAGGCCACGGGTGCAGCAGAGTACACCGGTGTTTTCGCGCTTTTGACGTTGCGGGGTGACCGTGACATTCTGATCAAAATGGCTACGGAAGAAGAGTGCATTTATTGCTCCTTTTACATCGGCGGCAAAGCAGGAAACGCAGAGATAGGCGGTGGTATGTGCGCCCTTTAAATACACACCAGAGTCAGGATGGGGAATTTTTTTCTCTGGTTGCTTCCAATGCGAGAGACATGGATGAGGAAAAACAATTTCCAATATTTTCGGATGTCGGCGCCAAAGTTTGATGATCTCCTTTCGCGAGTCCTCCGATACCTTCCCGACTCTCACCAAAACCACCGGAACCCGATCGGGGCTTCCCAAAGGTTTGCAATATTTTGCCAGTATCGCCCCCACCGACAACGGCATAGTATATGCACGGATCGGCGCGTCGGCGTATCAAAAAATTGGGAGGAGGACGCGTTTGCTACGGCGTCGACGCATAATGGCGGCCCCGAAGCGTAGCGATGCGTAGCTTTCTGGACGCGTATGCGTAGCGATGCGTTGACTATGTCTGGGCCCTTAGGGCCCAGACATAGTCAACGCATCGCTACGCATAATGGCGGCCGAAAGCCGCATACAATGGCGGCCGAGAGCGTAGCGATGCGTAGCTTTCTGGACGCGTATGCGTATGCGTATGCGTATGCGTATGCGTATGCGTATGCGTATGCGTAGCGATGCGTTGACTATGTCTGGGCCCTTAGGGCCCAGACATAGTCAACGCATCGCTACGCATACGCGTCCAGAAAGCTACGCATCGCTACGCTTCGGGCCGCCATTATGCGTCGACGCGTAGCAAAACGCGTCCTCCCAATTTTTGATACGCGACGCGCCGATCCGTGCAATACTATGCAATACTATGTATAAACTATAAAAGGAAGCGCGTCGCTCGCGTCATTCGCGTCGCTTACGCGCGTTGCTCGCGTTGACTATGTCTGGGCCCTTATGCAGCGTCCACACCAAACGCGAAAATTCGCGTTGCTCCGCGCGAATCGCGTGTAAATCACCGCGGGGATGAATGTGCCCCAGTAATGCAGCGCGGTGAAAGTATTCGCGCCGCGTGAGGGGAGGGGCAGTAAAGGCTGGTGTCGTAGAGTACCAGGTGCCGGCAAACTGCTACGATCAGTTGGTCGTCCATTGTTGTTTTCCAATGAGCGACGTTGACGTCATGACGTCGTCAGAGTGAGAGTGTCAACGCTGATTGGCTTTGCGCTTCAAAAGCGTCACGCGAAGTTTTCGCGTGAGATGAATATTATTCAACTCAAGCGAATTTCGCTTGCGAATTTCGCGTCTTTCGCGCCGCACCAAACGTATCGTTCGCGCCGCGCAAGAAGCATTCGCGTCCAATTCGCCATCTGTGCATTTAACTTGGTATGCAAAGTGACCGCCCCTCCCGCCCCAAACGCGTTTGGTGTGGATGCACCATTATGGTGCATCCACACCAAACGCGTGCGGCGCGAACGATACGTTTGGTGCGGCGCGAAAGACGCGAAATTCGCTTGAGTTGAATATATTCATCTCACGCGAAAACTTCGCGTGACGCTTTGAAGCCGAAGCACAAATCATCAGCGTTGGACACTCACTCTCTGACGTTCATGATGTCGATCAACGTCGCTCCATGAAAAACAACAATGGACGACCACCAATGCACTGATCGTAGCAAGTTGCCAGCACCTGGTACTCTACGACACCAGCCTTTACTGCCCCTCCCCTCACGCCGGCGCGAATACTTTTACCGCGCCGCATTACTGGGCACATTCACCCCCGCGAGTGATTATACACGCGATTCGCGCGAGAGCAGAGCAACGCGAAATTTTCGCGTTTGGTGTGGACGCTGCCATTAGGCGCGTATGAGCGCGTATATATTGACGCGGCTTACATATACGCGCGTACGAAGAGTTCAAAAAATTTAACTTTTTACAACGCGCGTACGCGCCGCAATAGCCAATCAGCGTTGAGCTTGACCCGACGTCACTGGCAAGAGAGAGCTTGCACAGAAGCATAACGGCGCGGCCGACATCTTTCTTTATTCTGGGTGGAAATAGTAACACATAGTTACGGCCATTAAAATGCGTTTATGTAAAAATTTCTAGCGAGAAATGGGCATTTTACTTTCATTAATGTTCGCTCGGTGAATGTGAAGGATGTTTGGTTTGATAGTTATGACGAAGAAGGGAACGCTCCATTCACTTGCATGTGGACAGCGTCTCTGGTTGCTAAGCAACCTCAACGTCTTGGCGGGCTACTATATCCCGTGCTGATCAACACTACGAATGCTGGAAACACAACAGACACACCATGTGTTATTATATACCATGTATACCATGTTATTTAACCCGATTATGTTATTTATATCCGAGATTAATTTAATCTAACCCGATCCAAGCTCTATCATTCACCGATGGTAGTGACCTTCATGTTTGCGGAGCTTTGGAAAGAGAATGAGCGGGAAAAATTGGGCGGTCTCATCTACGAGCGTTACGGCGCGTATCTGACCATTTTTTGACACAAAAGGTCAAGCCAAATTTTAGCTGCGTTACGCGCGTACATGGTACGCGGGTAACGCTTTTGGTGTGTTCGCGGCTTGAGAGTGTAGTGAGAGAGGGAATTGCAATATGTCTCGTAGCCTAGTTAAGGGAAATAGGCTATGCAAAACATCTGTGGTGAACAGGGAAAAAGTGAACGTTATCCTCCCTCCGCAGCTCGACTTGCATGCATGCTTATTTCCCCCGAATAAATCACAAATCGAAAATAACATTTTCCCCCTGACCATCAGTCAAATATTTCAAATAAATATAAATATATTTTGTATTAGGCTATGCTGGGTTTTCGTGGGAAGTGAAATGGTCTGTTTTTAGTAGTAGTATTAGGCAGTATGGAGTTCAGAATCACCATGAAACATATTTACTGGTGCATGTTTAACTGTTTGCCTGTCATTTGTGTTGTATCTTATTTTATTTTTTTAACAAAGAAATGCTGGTTCAAGTGGAGTGCAAGGGTGTCCTGAAATGGGTTCGGATACCAATGAAGGATGACAGCTACGATTACTTTCAGTTCATTCAAGAAGGTAAGTAAAAGAGTAACCTACTGATTTTTCACATCACACCTATTATTGCATGCCCATATGAGTCAGTTCTTGATTATTAATATAGCAAAATGTATAAACTTATTGATTATTTTATGTACTTTTCTAAAACAGGAACCCTTACTGAGAGTTTATCTTGAAGTTATTTCATCACAACATAGGTTTATACTTAATGGCATGTGGTTGTGGTGCTGTTGCCAAACAGCTTTTACTGCCACCTTGTCGCGGTAGTGCATTACTTACTACCAGATTTCTTATAGTCCAATGAGATAATAAGGCATTTCTGTGTATAGGCACCCAAGTATTAGTTGCAGGGATGCAGGAATTTTATAAAACTACTGTATCAACAGCGGTTAATATTTGGGGAAATTAAGTGTTTTGGATCTCAGTTTCAGCTAAATTCAGCGTGCCAAATGAACCTGATGTGAACCTGAAGGACTCCTCAGGAGTTGATGTAGATGCTGACATTTTTGAATGAGTTAGTGAGATTCTGCTGCAGTATCTTTCAAAGTGTTTACTGAGGACTCTGGTAAGACACAGAAACACCCCTCCAATTGCATTTACAATAGGAACAGTGACAAAAATTTTTCCAATTAAAGTTAAATATTATAAAACTGCCACGCCCTCTTTCTACCCTCTTTCTACCCTTAGCTGAGAAAGTGGTCTCTGAGGCCTCCTTCTGCTCAGATGAGGGATCATTCTCATCCATTGAGTCTGTGAGGTCATTCTCATCAGTTGAGTCTGTGGGTTCAGACTCCACTGTAATTACAGAAAGCACCAAAGCACGGAGAAGGCAACTGTTACAAGGACCACCTGACAGTAAGGCAGCAAAAGATGTAAGTTGTTCTTAGATTGTGGGGTAGAATGTCGAGCCATTTTCAAAATGCATTGCAAGTTTACATGCAACTTCAATATTGCAGATGGTCTATGTAGCTCTACATCAAAAAAACGGGGGTGAAGACATATTCAAAGAGTACAATGCGACCAAAGGCCTTTCTGATCAAACAAGAAGGAAACTCGTCAACATCCTGGTGGCAGATATGATTGAGAGTCATGGGTAAGTGACCAATAAAATGCAACCCCAATTCCAGAGAAGTTTAGACGCTGTGTAAAATGTTCATGAAAACAGAATGCTATGATTTACAAGTTATGTTAACCCTTTATTTAATCGTGAATAGTGCAAAGACCAACATATTAACTGTTGACAGAGAAAAAAGTTGATTGTTTTTGGATTTGTATGGATTCTCTGAGTAATTGTGTGATATGGTAATATCTTGCTATGGTGTAGGGAGGGTCCCACCAATTCAATGTCCGTGTGACTATGCCCTTGGAATAGTCACCTTTCCCCAATTTGAAGGATAAGGCCTCACAATGGATATGTAAGTATTATATAGAGCAGCTTTTATGTGGTCATGTATAAAGCTTATATTGAGGTCCTGATACAGGCATCAGTTTTTGATGGCTTTTATATTGGACAGTACCTCTTGCCTGTTCTCTTGGCTGACAGGAACATACTACGATGTCCTCACAGTGGCCAAGGTTTACCTGGCCTACCGATTGAAAACGTTTCAGGCGCAATACCACCAAGTGATTTCAAGAGGAGCTCCGAGTCTGCTGATCAACATGGCCCTAAAAGACCCTGCGTGAGAACGTCAACATCTGAAGCAGCCGTCAGGTGATGAATGGCAGAGAAAGCGATGTCTGTGATGAAGCATTCAGCAGAGTCAACCAGTTGTGGAGGGAAGAAAATGAAGGCAAACCTTCAAGCACGTCAGAGTTATGCCTACACGATCCAGTCCCAGTTCTTCAGTCATCCTTTAGATCCACTTCCCCCGATTCTTGGGATACACCAGGCTTGGTAAGAAAAAACACAGAACTAGCTTTTGATGTACCAATTATTAAAGAGTGCGCTCTGATCAGTGGTTACCATGTGTTTGAGCATGGTTTTCTGTCTGTGTTAGAGTTTACCAAGACTTTCACCATAGCTATATTGTGGAGAAGACGGTCTCGGGCAAGTTTATCTGAAAATGGCCAACGTTCTACAAACCTAGGATTAGTCACTGTACTGCCAAAAAGCACTTCGCCTCTGTACTCATGTGGAGGATCACCTTCTGTGTGGCTCAGAGGCAAGCGAATGATTATGGTAAGTGTACACGTATTGTGGTGGCCAGTGTTTCTTTCATAATCCGCCTATGAGTTATGTCTGTATACTCATGGGATGTGTGTGTTACTATACTAATCCACTAGGATGGGACAGTGAGCACTCTTGGCAGCTATCCTCCTGCTTATTCATTCTTGCCTCCAACCGCCAAAAGGAAAAGAGACGGGGAAAATCAGTGCCACTGAAGCTACTGACCATGTGGTCAAGTTCATGAAGGTACGTTCAGGATATAGTTGGTGACTGAATGTTGCTTCGCCCCTTTTAACTCTTAATCCACGTCTTGAAGAAATTTGGATAAAACTTCAAATGAAAAGTTTTAACGTGCCATGTCATTTAGAGGTGTTTAGATGCCTATCGAGCTAAAGGAAAGTGGTAAATGTTTTTTTTTGCGTAAATACGGTAAATTGTTTGGGTGTGTGTGAGTAAACAAACATAGAATACTGTTCCTAATTTCCCCTCTAACGCTCTTAGGTGGGGACAAGCATGGTGACATTCTTTGACAGAGTTGGATCAGCACAGCCCTTCCTCCTCTGTGTTGGAGAAAAGAAGAGTAGTATCCAGAAGTTCTACGTCATCTCGACCAGAAGGCCATCCCCTGTGTGGCGCAGACAGCTGTGGCTGCCTTCGACGAACTGTTTAAGGCCCACTTCGTCTTCGCTGTATCCTACAATGAGGCCTTGTGCAACTTCTACACCTTTATTCAGACTACCGTGTATGGGATTGATGTCGGCACTACAAAAGAGAGTCCGCGGGTCAAGGAAATCCCCGGGCAAAAAGTCGATTTATACTTTTGGGAAGGGAAGTTGAAATGTTTACCTGCTACGTTTGCAAGGTACAGCACAAAAGTTGCTCCGTTTTTTTTCAACTTTTGAAGTTTAGTCATGCTTTGTACCCTGGACGGACATTGCGTTTGAAATGTGGCGAGAGTGGTTGTTCCTCTGTTTTTTACACATATTGTGGATTCAAGAAACATTTATTAAGAGTACATAAAGACTGTGTAGCTTCAAGTTCTGTTGATCCTTTGGACAATGTCGACAGTAATGTTTGTGTTCCTGATCCACTGCCGAGTGCAGTTTCTCTCGTCAGTTACCCAGCTCCTCTTGAAAAAAGACAGTTACTGGATATGTGTAGCTCTATTGTGGCTCAAGTACAAGCATCTGGAGTCTTCTGCCAAAGTACAAATAATAATATGCCAATCTTTAGTTGGGTTCAATGGAGGGAATTTGGTCAATGATGTCCATGTCCAAGCAACATGACACTGTTCTTAAAATGTAACTTTCATCTGAGGTAAAACTGAAACAAACTCTGAATAAAGTTAAAGACTGTTTTGAGCAGCTTGAAAATCCATTTTCATTCCTCAATACAGAAACTAAGAGGCAAAGACATTTTTGAAGAAAAAAATGGGAAAATCGTTGAACCAGTTAGGGAGATGTTCTTGGTGTTGCGTTTATGATCTCCGCAAAGAATAGAACTATGTTGTATACAGTCAAATTTCCTGTTAATGACAAATTTGTTTATGCTTGCCTATTTTTGGGAACTCTTGTTTTTTTTTTTCTCTTTAGTCCCATGTTTACCAAACCGGGAAACTCAGCAACTGTTTTCAGTTTTAGATTAGGTTTGGTGGATGATTTTGTTGTACTACAGGCCATGATGGACAGACAGTTTTCACTGAAAATGATGAAAAATGTGTATATGCCCTACTGCAGTCTTCTGAAATGTGCATTGACTTAAAAATGGATTCCATACAAAAAGTCATTTTCTCTACAATTTCTGTCATTTGTTGTCTTCACACTACACTGGTGTTGGTGTTGAAGAAAGCAGTGTTATTTTTTAACATTTTGTTTGAACACTAACACCAGTGTAGTGTGAATACAGCACCACAAAGTGTTATGTAGTGTTGATTTTTGACAATACAAAGTGTTAAATCAACTAAAATTGGGTGTTAACTTATTAACACTTTTCATAAATTGTTAATTAACACGATTGCGAGTGGATGCATTATAGACACTTGCTGGTGTTAACATTAACACTGTGGTTTGTTAATTTAACACTGCGAAACATTTGCTGTGTATACTCGGCAATATAAATCAATTATAAATTGCTCACATGTAAAGAATGTGTAACACTTACGGTCATTGCTCTCGAGGATACACTCAGTGTCCAATTAGTGCCGTGTCGAGACATAGTGAAAGGATACTCAGGTTAACAGCCATCGAGTTATCGGATACACAAACATAGCCATCGATCCGCCTCTTCTCACTGGTTTTAATAGACTGTATACTTGCTGCTTCTGCTAACTACGTTGCTTTCAAAATAAAGCTCCACAATACCCTTTCACAATAATAAACCGGTTTCAATAGTCAGATTTAAGTGTCTTTTAACATATTACAAACATATTCAGGCAATAACGTAAACTAAAACCTACAACAGGTCAAAATTAACACAGCACATAGCGATAGTTTGAGACATAACTGATCAGCTTCCTCTTAAATGTTTCAGCCCGACCAATCACCAGACTTTGCAAAACCTTTTTGTAAAAATCTTTCTACCACTCATCTGAGAATAAGCATGTACATGACCAGGGAACTTCAGTCAAAGGGGCCCTATTTGGCTCAGTTATGGCCAAGGCATATCGATGCAGAGAAAGCTGAGCCTAAATATCTAGACGGCACTCCGCGTAATTAGTGCGCTGATATAGTTTCTCTCCTACATAGTCAAATTTACCTAGTAGGTCATCATGAAATTTCTTCCGATCAGAAAAGAAAAACTAAGTATTCAATACAATTGAATATAGCAAGGTCCGATTGGCTTGGCAAACTGTGTTCTATTTAATGATATGTGGCAATACATTTGAACAAAACATTTAAACGCATGGCATTAACTCCCTACTACAATAGGTTCATTCATGCAACCCCTAGGGAAAAATAGTTCTCATTCCAGAATCCAAAATCATCATCCATAATTTCTTCAAGATTGGGCAAATCAGTTTGCATGTTTTGTGCTGTGTATAAGCCTACTGGTGTAGGGCTATATGTTGCAGTTCCTGACTTGCCATGGTTACGTCAATATAGCAACACAACTGCCCCATCAGCTAGTTGAATAATAAACCGAGGTAATTTGTCGGTCAGTTGCTTCAACTGCTTTATCAGGATCTGATAAGATAGCACATGTATGAGGTGTTGCGCTGGAACACGCCTTCCTGCTTTTTCGCCGGACACGGGCCTCTCAGGGCGCAAGTTTAGTGGTCGTGAGTTTGCTGCCCAGTGGAATAATCAGCTTTGCGCCGGTGCAAACTTATGCATCGAATACTATGGTTGTATGAAGTAAATTTGCTGCTCTGTGCCAAAAGATAGGCCTAACAAGTAGGTCTCTCTGATGGGCTGAACTTTCAACGGGGAACACTAAGTGGTTCCCAACCATCCAAACAGCATGTTTATTACATACATTAAATGAGAAAGATATTGAAGATACTTTGAGATTAGCCAACAAATTTCTTATCGAATTTACACCCATGTCAGCTTGCTGGTCTTGGGCTATTTGATACTTTGCTTTGTGAAAACACACTTTTTTTTTTTTTCTTGAATGGGGACTATGTGAAGTTTCAACTAAGCTGCTTTCATACATAACACTTGAGGTTACTGTCTACTTAACCCGCTATTTCTCCCGAGAATGGCCGTATATAAAACACCATAATGGGGATACATATTTCACATTATGTCCTCTCGTCTTTCTCTGCATTTGCCATATCAGAAGGGTTCGACCGGTGAGGGTCATTCACATCTGTCATTATCACAATTGATGGGCCCGATACTCGTCATCAGGTGTCGCTCAGACAAGGGAGGATCGCAATGGGAGCGGAATATAATGTTGGATCGAGGTTCGCGAAGAGGCGCGGATAGAGGCACAAGCCCCTGTCACTCAGGTTTGTTTTGGTCTGACCCGTAGGACTTGTTTTTTTTTGCTTTGTTTCTCTCGCTATCCAAATCGAACAAAACACTGGGACAATGTAAGATGTTTAAAACTGAGGAAAATCGGGTGGGAAAGGCTGCGGACCCTATAATGTTCAGCTGACTGCTTGTTTAATTAATAATTGTTACAAGTACGTAAGGGCATATGGTTTGTGCGGCGAGAATGGCAGTTGTGTGTGTGCAGAGGACGTTCAGTGAGTGAGTGGACTCGTTCTTCAGTTAGTAAAGTACTAATAACGAGTTCCGCGTTGAGTCTGTGCAGGGTGTACAGTAAGTCAGTGGAAACTAAGAATTTAAAGTATCCAGCCTGGTCAAGAATCGTGTGGGCCGTTCTCTTTGTTCTCGACCCTACGGACTTCAGTAGGGGGTTCAGTCTGTGCAAGGTGCACGCTTACTCAACAAGCAGGTACGCCTGCAGCCAGAGTGGGGGCGGCCACATACTGTATTGTTATGGTACATCATTAGAAAACCGCTTGTGGCGCAGGTGATTATTATTTTTTTTTCGAAGCTGCTTCATGGCAGCCACCCCACGTATGTTGGCGCCCCCCAAAACCGGCCCCTGAACACACCACACACACACACTTACATGAAACACAATCATATTCAGTTTGGACACAATAACAAAATCATCTCAAAAATTGTCTCTTGTGTGGCTGCCGCAACCCACTTGTATGTGGAAATAAAAGTGGACTGGTTAGTCCAGGCTGGACGCTTTCACAAATGCACCAATTTATTACAGGAAAAGGACTGAACTCAATTTTAGAATAAATTTACAGGGAATTTTCAATATATGCTCTAAAGTGCCCTTGGATATATATATATATATATATTCACTACCTCTGTTCACACCCAAGACACAGGCTCAAGTACAAACGAGAGAGTGAAAGAGTCCAGCAGACGGTTCTTGCCCTCCGTTCTCCTTGTGT
>OLKM01006536.1:0-14003 GCA_900291075.1 Melanogrammus aeglefinus
CGATCGAAGGTGGAGCTGGAGCCTGAAATTGACCCCTCTCCACCGGGTGGCAGTCGGACACTACAGGCATGTCGCTCACAGGCTCAAACGCGTAACCAGCCGTGTTAAAGACGTTTGCGTGTCTGCAGCAACGACCTAGTCCTACTATAACAGTGACGTCATCTGCGCTCTAATACTAAAAGACGCTTTTTCTTTATATTGATTTTTTTAAGTATGTTTTTAGTGTCATGTTTTTTATAATGGTCATAACTAACACGTTATCGATGTTGATTATTTCAGTTCAGTTGATCTTTAACATTTAGGGGTTTTGCTGACGCTTTTATCCAAAGATACTTACAACCATTAATCAACAAATTCACACACTGACGACGGAGTCAACGCAGGGCCAACCAGCTTGTCATGAGCCGTTAGTGTGAGGTGTCTTGCTCAGGGACACCTCAACACTAGAAGGAGCTAGAAGGAGCCGGGGATCGAACTAGCAACCTTCCGGTTACCAGTCAACCCCCTCTACCTCCTGAGCTACTGTTGAAAGCAGTACTTACTCTTGCTCATGGAGTCTTCTTGGGTAGATATCTCTAAACGAACCAAGGGAACCTAAGGGGGACAGTGTTTGACATAGCGGCCCAGGCTCTGTGCCCTGCTGTGAGCACGTCAGTCCTTCTGAGAGAGGCTGCAGTGTTGTTGTTGCCGCAGGGTATGGGATCTGGGTGGAGGGCGGAGGGACACTACGTCCTCTCTCTGGACGAGGCTCTGGGCTTCCAGAGAGGGGAACTCATCAACTGTGTTTCCTACTGCAGCGCTAAAGGTAGAACGGACATACACACACGCACGCACGCACGCACGCGCAAAGACACAGGCACACACACACACACGCACACATGCGCAAAGACACAGGCAAACACACACATTCAACACACACACATTCAACACTCTCATACACACACTCTGAACACACACACACACACTCACCCCCACACACACACACAACCAGCACATAGACACATATTTTCAGCACATTCACACGCAGAGCATGCATGTTATATATTGTGTGTGTGTGTGTGTGTGTTGTGTCATGTGTGTGGGTCTCTGTGTGTGTGATGTGTGTGTGTGTGTGTGTTGTTGTGTTGTGATTGTGTGTTGTGTGGTCGTGGTGTGTGTGTGTGTGTGTAGAGGTCTAGCCAGCAGGCCCGTCCTGGGCAGGGTTGCTATGTGGAGGATTGATGCCTCGCAGCCCTAGCAACAGCAGGACTATTCAAGGGTCTCCTGGAAATCCGACCCGGACCAGGCAGGTGGCACGTCACCAGCTCAGGTACTGTCGCCTGCCTCGCAGGCTGCTTTCCGGTCTGTCCGTTCCGTCTCTCTGTCCTTCTCAGTCCCCCCTGACTCCCATTCCCCCTGCACAGCCTGGACCGCGATATAATTCTTGTGGGAACCATGACATACCCATGCGATAGATCCTACTCCACTGACCTTGCCAGTGCCGTTTTTTTTTTTTTTTTTTTTTTTTTTTTCTCGGTCTACCTGTTGGTTCTGCCTGCTGTTCTCCCGCCCCTGACCTGCCCTTCTGCCCTCTCCAGTAGGGGCTCGGCCTGCAACCTCTGGCGGTGGGAGCGCGTCGTCCGGTGCTCATCCTGCTGGAGACGTGATGCTGGCCCCACCAGCCAGCACGGTGGCGGCGCGGTGGGAGCTCGCCCCTCGCCAGCTTCAGCCGGTCAGCCTCCGCGAGGACCCCCGCTCGCCCTGCGCACCCCCACATACACATCAGGGGTCTGCGTCACCGCGGTAAACCGCTCACCGCGGACGCACACCCATTACAGGCGTTACGATACACACACCTCGCCGCATCCCAGCCACGCATGTTTTCATCCCAGACGGGGTTTGAACACCGGCCCCTGGTTCCTGAGCTGGAACATGTGTGTGTGTTCCAAGTCCCACACCACATGTTCCAGAAACACAAGCTGTGTTGTTTCCTTGAGATCCACACGTGGCTGTCGCATTTGGCGTTCATCTCTATGGACGGTTACAGTCACGGTAAACGGGTAACGTCAACAAATGGCTCTGGCCCTGGGGACTTGTCATGTGCCGCGGGTTCAAGTTGGTCCGGGTCGGCAGGCCACTGCTTGGATGTGTGTCACCATGGCGGCGATAGACCTTGAGGCGTGACCGTGTTTCAAACGAACTCTTGTCAACCGTATTTGGGAGCGGGAGCAGGTCATCGTCTACGACGCTCTCGGCGGTGGCTTATCGTAGTACAGGTACGCAACATACTTCCCACGCTCACTAATCATGTACTAATACAACACACTACTGCTACTTTATAAAAAGTGTTAGTAGTACAAATGCTACAAAGTTATCAATGCTTATCGCGGGTGAATCCATGCAGGTTTATGAGCGGCATAGATATGACTCTTTTTCTCTCACCTCATCTCGTCTCCTCCCCTCTCTTATACTTTTCTCTGCTCTCCTCTCCTCTCCCCTCCTCTCCTTTCCTGTCGTCTTGTCTCCTCTCCTTTCCTCCACCCTTCTCCTCTTCTTTCCTCTCTTCTCTTCTCGTCTCATTTCCTGTCGTCTCCTCTCTCCTCTCCTCCAGGTGTGTTCCAGTGTGATTCTCAGGTCTTAGCGGTGCAGGCTGACAACATCTACACTGTGGAGCCTAACAGGGTGCAGGTCCGCACACATCTACACTGTGGAGCTAACAGGGTGCAGGTCCGCACACCACAGGTCAGTAGACACACACACACACACACACACACACAGACACACACACACACCACACACACACACACACACACACAACACACACACACACACACACACACACACAACACTCATCACACACCACACTCATCAACATTCCACACATGCGCATTCAATGGGTGTGCAGTCACTGTCCTCTCGGATTCTAGCCTGTGGGTGTTTTGTGTGGGGACCTTGTGGGTGTTTGTGGGGAACTGTGGGTGTTTGTGAGAACCTGTTGGGACATGTGGGTGTTTGTGTGAATCTGTGGGTGTTTGTGGGGACCTGTGGGTGTTTGTGGGGACCTGTGGGTGTTTGTGGGGATCTGTGGGTGTTTGTGGGGACCTTTTGTGAGCCTATGGTTATCACGGTCCTGCAGGGCACAGTGAAGCAGCTGCTGGCCTTCTCGGAGGCCGAGGGGAACCCTGTGCTTGCTCAGTGTGTTGCCAAGACCTACTACCTGGCGTTGGCACGGATACAGCACACGTTCAAAGTCTTCCGACTGCCAGACGGTACGGGATCTGGCGCTCTTAATGTCATACGACATTTCAAACAATGTTATAGGTGAAAACAGCATGGGTAAGGCTGTTCAACTCCAAGCTAAAGGTTCCAAGTTCGATCCCCAATTTCTGCATTGTAGAACTGTAGCCATTTCTGGACAACAAGATGCCTTAACACCCGCCCTTGCCTCCTCAATATTCCACCCAGCTTGCTTAATGGGATAAATCACAGCTATGCTTAAGGAAGGGGCCCTTCGTCCCATTTCTCCTCGGTTTTTAAAGATCCCATGGCATGACAATTTCACTTTATTAGTTTTTTTTTCTAACATTTAATATGATTTCCCTGCCTGCGTATGGTTACCCCAGTAGCTAGAAATGTGGTTCGTTGGGTGTAAAACGAGCATGCTTAGCCTTCCTGCTTATCGAGAAAACAAAGCTCAGACGCGCTGTTTAGGACATTTTCCCCCGTATGTTCGTCATACGTCATACATACATGCTACTTCCCCTTTACCTGCTTTGCCCAATGAGCTACGACCGTGCGAGCGGTACACATAAACACACACTGTAACGCAAGTGTGGTACACTTCTTTGTTTATTTGATAACGCGTTCTGCTGTTGGTGATATGGCGCATAACACGTCAGGTTCTCTGACGTCTCTGATATTTCCGCAACGAGACTTGAGACTCATAGTGGGGTTTATCTCAGCCATGGTGGAGAAGGAAATTGGGGGGGGGGGAGGGAGAATTTTGGCTTTGACTCCCTGAAGGAGGCTACATGAACAGCGACATGGAGGAGAACGGGATTGACCGCGATCGTCCCCCGCCGGAGCCCCGCTGCCCAGCGGACAGCAGGTGGTTGTGCCCTGCGGCGGTGGTTCATCGTGGGAGGTGGTGCCTCGCGGCAGCGGGCAGCAGGCAGCGCATGACAATCCCCTTCTCCTCCATGTCGCGGTTCGGTCTACTTCAGATTGATGTGAAATTGGAAGAACCAGAGACGTCGGCGAACCCGACGCAGTCGTTTGAGATTCCTAATATCGTCTGGGCACTACCGCCGCGGGGTGGTGGTGCCTCAGCGCTGCCCGCTGCCGAGGAACCCCGTTTCTCCTATTGGCGCGGTTCGGTCTACTTCAGATTGATGTGAAATTGGAAGAACCAGAGACGTCGGCGAACCCGACGCAGTCGTTTGAGATTCCTAATATCGTCTGGGCACTACCGCCGCGGGGTGGTGGTGCCTCAGCGCTGCCCGCTGCCGAGGAACCCCGTTTCTCCTATTGGCGCGGTTCGGTCTACTTCAGATTGATGTGGAAATTGAAGAACCAGAGACGTCGGAGAACCCGACGCAGTCGTTTCAGATTCATAATATCGTCTGGAGGTGCGCACAGCTTTTGGCCGTGATAATATACACTGCTCAAAAAAATAAAGGGAACACTAAAATAACACATCCTAGATCTGAATGAATGAAATATTTTTATTAAATACTTTGTTCTTTACGTAGTTGAATGTGCTGACGACAAAATCACACAAAAAATATCAATGGAAATCAAATTCATTAACCCATGGAGGTCTGGATTTGGAGTCACACTCAAAATTGAAGTGGAAAAACGCACTACAGGTGCGTTCAGCTACTACTGATCCAACTTTGATGTAATGTCCTTAAAACAAGTCAAAATGAGGCTCAGTAGTGTGTGTGGACTCCACGTGCCCGTATGACCTCCTTACAATGCCTGGGCATGCTCCTGATGAGGTGGCGGATGGTCTCCTGAGGGATCTCCTCCCAGACCTGGACTAAAGCATCCGCCAACTCCTGGACAGCCTGTGGTGCGTCGTAGCCGTTTGGTGGACGGAGCGCGAGAACATGATGTCCAGATGTGCTCAATTGGGTTCAGGTCTGGGGAACGGGCGGGGCCAGTCCATAGCATCAATGCCCTTCGTCTTGCAGGAACTGCAGACAACACTCCAGCCAACATGACGTCCTAGCATTTGTCTTGCATTAGGAGGAACCCAGGGCCAACCGCACCAGCATATGGTCTCACAAGGGGTCTGAGGATCTCATCTCGGTACCTAATGGCAGTCAGGCTACCTCTGGCGAGCACATGGAGGGCTGTTGCGGCCCCCACAAAGAAATGCATGCCACCCCCACACCATTACTGACACCACCGGCCAAACTGGTCTTGCTGGAGGATGTTGCAGGCAGCAGAGAACGTTCTCCATGGCGTCTCCAGAACTTCTGTCATGTCTGTCACATGTGCTCAGTGTGAACCTGCTTTCATCTGTGAAGAGCACAGGGCGCCAGTGGCGAATTTGCCAATCTTGGTGTTCTCTGGCAAATGCCAAACGTCCTGCACGGTGTTGGGCTGTAAGCACAACCCCCACCTGTGGACGTCGGGCCCTCATACCACCCTCATGGAGTCTGTTTCTGACCGTTTGAGCAGACACATGCACATTTGTGGCCTGCTGGAGGTCATTTTGCAGGGCTCTGGCAGTGCTCCTCCTGTTCCTCCTTGCACAAAGGTGGAGGTAGCGGTCCTGCTGCTGGGTTGTTGCCCTCCTACGGCCTCCTCCACGTCTCCTGATGTACTGGCCTGTCTCCTGGTAGCTCCTCCATGCTCTGGACACTACGCTGACAGACACAAAGCAAACCTTCCTTGCCACAGCTCGTATTTATGTGCCATCCTGGATTGAGCTGCACTAATCTGAGCCACCTTGTGTTGGTTGTAAGACTCCGTCTCATGCTACCACTAGAGTGGAAAGCACCGCCAGCATTCAAAAGTGACCAAAACATCAGCCAGAAAGCATAGGAACTGAGAAGTGGTCTGTGGGTCACCACCTGCAGAACCACTCCTTTATTGGGGGTGTCTTGCTACTTGCCTATCATTTCCACCTGTTGTCTATTCCAGTTGCACAACAGCATTTCAAATTGATTGTCAATCAGTGTTGCTTCCTAATGTTGCGTTCACACCAAAAGATGCAAAAAGTTGACGCGCGTCACGATCCCATTCAAAGTGAATGTAGAGACGCGTTGCTGCTTTGCTGCCGCAGCATTTGCTGCCGAGAAAACCGGCAGCAAAATTTGATTTGCGGCGCGTCAAAATCTGATTTGCAGCGCGGCATGCCCGTGCCCGGCAGCGGGCACGGGCGGCGGGCGCGTTCGACGGGCGCGTTCACGTATTTCGCGGCGCGCGTCAAATGCTGCTCGAGTTGAAATATTTCAACTTTTCGGCAGCAAACACGTTGATGACAGCCAATCAGCGTTCAACACGCGTTGCCACTGACTGAGTCGTTGCCCACTGAGTGACATGCCGTAACAGCCAATCAGTAGTTGTCGTGTACTGAGTGAATGAATAGCGAATAGTATTAAAATGAATGGATTAGTAGTAGCCTAGTAGTAGACTACTAGTACTATGAGTAGACTACTAGTACTATTACTAGTAGTAGTATTACTAGACTACTATTACTATTACTACTAGTAGTAGTAGTGTATATATAGGCCTAGTAGTAGGCCTACTGCGTGTCAGTAATAATCTCTGTACGGCGGCTCCGAATGGTCATGAACCCATAAACGACGACGAGCATTCCGACGTCTCTCCCTCTTCCACAACAGGTAAAGAGATATGATGCTCGTAATGTCGGCCATGGTTGTGAATGAATTCAGAAGCACCGCGGGAAAAACTTGCCGTGCCGCGAAACTTGACGCGCTGCAAAACTGCGGCCAAAACCTTTGCCGCGCCGCAAAACTTGATTTGCAACGCCACAAAACTTCGGCGGCAACGCGTTCGGGCAGCAAATGCATCTTTTGGTGTGAACGCAGCATAAGTGGACAGTTTGATTTCACAGAAGTGTGATTGACTTGGAGTTACATTGTGTTGTTTAAGTGTTCCCTTTATTTTTTTGAGCAGTGTATATTATATGATATAGATATCTATGTATAATATGATATTATTTAGATATATAGCTCCAGGACTCCCGCCGGAGCACCCGAAGTGTTCTAGAATATTTACAGAACACGGCCAAAAGCTGTGTGTGCCTCGCCATTGCGATACATCCACTGTAAACAGAGCGCATGGTACCGTGGCTGCAAGCTGCTCAGGGCAACACCCCCACCCTCCTCCATGACCCACCTCTCTCCTCCTCATTTACATTAAAGCTACAGACACCGACACGCCGCGTTTGGGGAAAGCTCAATGTGCAACTGGCTTGTAGTGGCTGTAATTCTGCACCACGGATGAATTTCGGGAACGTCTTCAAATACTGTGTCAGGGGCCCACTAATATCTATATTAAAGTATCCATAAAGTAGCATGCCTTGGGATCTTTAATGTGAAGAATAAAGATCATAGTACCTTCCTGAAATGGCTACCCTTTTCTTTTTTTAAATTGTGGACCTAAATGAGGAGTTAAAATGTGTGTTTGTCTTCAGAGAAGCCAAAGCCCACTGCAACGCCAAGAACCTGACTGAGCTCATCCCCAACCTGGGAGCTCTGCACTCGGTCAAATGCAACGCCAGCGGCAGCCAAGTCAGCCTCCTCATCACTCAGGTATGGAACAGTAAAGGGGATGGAACCAACTAAGGGCAGGTGGTGTAATAGACATGATCAGGGTGGTGTACTAGACATGATCAGCGTGGTGTACTAGACATGATCAGCGTGGTGTAATAGACATGATCAGGGTGTAATAGACATGATCAGGGTGGTGTAATAGACATGATCAGGGTGGTGTAATAGACATGATCAGGGTGGTGTAATATACATGATCAGGGTGGTGTAATATACATGATCAGGGTGGTGTAATAGACATGATCAGGGTGGTGTAATAGACATGATCAGAGTGGTGCAATAGATATGATCAGGGTGGTGTAATATACATGATCAGGGTGGTGTAATATACATGATCAGGGTGGTGTAATATAAATGATCAGGGTGGTGTAATAGATATGATCAGGGTGGTGTAATAGATATGATCAGGGTGGTGTAATAGACATGATCAGGGTGGTGTAATAGACATGATCAGGGTGGTGTAATAGACATGATCAGGGTGGTGTACTAGACATGATCAGGGTGTAATAGACATGATCAGGGTGGTGTACTAGACATGATCAGGGTGTAATAGACATGATCAGGGTGGTGTACTAGACATGATCAGGGTGTAATAGACATGATCAGGGTGGTGTAATAGACATAATCAGATTGGTGTACTGGACATGATCAGGGTGGTGTACTAGACATGATCAGGGTGGTGTACTAGACATGATCAGGGTGGTGTAATAGACATGATCAGGGTGGTGTACTAGACATGATCAGGGTGTAATAGACATGATCAGGGTGGTGTACTAGACATGATCAGGGTGTAATAGACATGATCAGGGTGGTGTAATAGACATGATCAGGGTGGTGTAATGGACATGATCAGGGTGGTGTACTAGCCGTGGAGTGGTGTTGTAACAGAGGTTCCTGTGTAGGTGAACGGGCGTCCAGACCGTAAGGTGTATGTATACGACGTGGAGATGGACACGATGCTGCACTTTGACTTCTTCATGGGGCGCCCCCTAAGCAGCCTATCCCAGGACATTGAACGGTAACCTTTGAGCGAGGGTCTCACAAACCCCTCACAATAGTGAGGGGTTTGATTCCCCATCTGACTGGTGTAGAGGGAACCAATCATATTGTTTGACGAGGAGAATATATTGTATAAATTATATTCCTAACCTATCATTGATGTCACTGATCCATATATTGATAGATAGATCCAGGGCTTGAGATATTATTTTGAATGTACCATACTTCTAATACCAGAGGCCGTTTCTGTGATTGGGAAAACCAATTCATTCCCAACCTACACATGTGCACCCGTATTTGCACATGCATGCGATTCGCATCTCGCCACAGGCGCACTTTGCAGCGTTTGTTTGTCTTGTATTTCTTAGGGCTGGGTTCAATTGATCAACACACAATATCCATCGATTAAAAAAAAAAAAAAGAATGCCCTTTTCATTAGCAGACAACATTTACAATATATCACTGGTCCCAGTGGTTCCCAAAACTCTTTTGTAACACTTCCCACCGAGGCCTCGTGATTTGCCTTGTTTGTTAACTTCAATGCAGCCTCAATTTCCACCATAGGTATGGGCCGAGCTATATCTGCTGCATTTGGTTCTTTTTAGTGTTGGATCTTGTATGTTTTTAATAAAAAAATCACATTTCTGACGTTCAAAGTTTGGAGTTGATTGATATAAGTCCTGTGCGTAACTTTGTCAATGTTTCTGATACCCACCTTTACTTGGCACTTGTATTGAGTCTATAGATGCTGTGGATTCACCTGGTTCCTCATTTTCTCAGTCTATCATTGAACTCTACCGTAGAGTCCGAATATTTCTTCTTCAGTAACCTTTTAAGGGAGGCACATTTTCCTTCTAACACAAATGCATTCAATGGCAGCATTTCCTAAAAGCGTGTGTGTGTGTGTGTGTGTGTGTGTGTTGTGTTGTGTTGTGTTGTGTTCCAGGCAGCAGCCTCAGTTCCCAGAGCTGAGCGGCCGCTGTCCGGTGTCCCACTTCTGGGACGAGAGCGAGGCGAGGCTGCTGGTCTGCGAGACGGTCCCCGTCGGGGCGGAGCCTGCCACCTCGTCTCACCCGGACATGGTACCCCCCCGCCCCGCCGCTGGTCTTCTGTGTTGTCAACACCACCACGGTGGGGATCACCTCGAACCAGTTGTCCACTTGTCTTCTTCTTCTTCTTCTTCTTCTTCTTCTTCTTCTTCTCCTCCCAGGCAGATGTCTTCGTGGTCACCTTCTTCTGCACCCAGGAGCACGGCCTCCTCCTTCACGACGTCTTCCCCAAGCCCCCCGGCCTGCAGGGTCTGCTGGCCCTCCACGTCCCCCACTACTTCTTCACCCGCAAGGTAGCCCCGCCCACGCCCTCTGGGCCCCGCCAACGCTGAATCCAGCGGCCCACTCACCTGCCTAGCATCTGTTTTTACGTGCCTCGTTGATCCTGACTACTTATCATTTTAGTAATAATTAACTGCAGTCGTAAAGCGCTTTTCAAAGCAGTCAAAGTGCTTTACATACTGACTGTGTGTGTGTGTGTGTGTGTGTGTGTGTGTGTGTGTGTGTGTGGTCACATCACACACCATCCACTACCAGTGTGGAGCTCCCACTTTGGTTGTTGCATGGCGGCCCGTATGCGCCCGAGGGCTCGCCACACACTGGCTGTCACGGGGGGTGAGGTCAGGAAGGAAAAGACCAGGGCGAGATTAAGGGGTCATGTCCCCCGGCCTGACCTCTAGAGAAACCAACAGTGGTAGGCAGATAGTCGCGGCGGGGCTGGCTGCCTCACACGCCATGTAGCGCTGCAAAGCAGTCACTACAACGCTACACTATGGAATTAAGTGTCTGCTAAATGATTCAAAGGTAAATGTCATTTTAAATGTCCTGTTTCCCACACAAGGAAGCGCCGCAAAGCCCTCTGGGTAGGCTGGTCTGTACTACTGGGACTATGCTGGTTAGGGTAGGAGCATTTGAGATCCTCTGTGTTTGAGCATGCCCTCACTGAGATGGGATCCGATGCAAGCTGTTTTACCGCTGGGCTTTGTGTGGCAAGCTAGGAACAAACAATTCATATTTCAGTGAGTAATGATAACTGCTGTGTGTGTGTGTGTGTGTGTGTGTGTGTGTGTGTGTGTGTGTGTGTGTGTGGTGTGTGTGTGTGTGTGTGTGGTGTGTGTGTGTGTGTGTGTGTGTGTGTGTGTGTGTGTGTGTGGCGGGCGTGTGAACATGTTCTTTCTGTCAACACACAACACACCCAGCTGTTGTTTTGGAGGGGTGGTGTCTATCTGCCAGAAGTAAGTTCCTGTGGATGTTGAGTTCCGTGTGGTTCAGTGGTCCCCTGTGTCTCGTGCGGCCCCCCCCCTCCTGAACCTGGTGATGTGGTAGACCTGTCCCGTAGCTTTAACTGGCCCCATCTTGCCACCAGGCTCCACGTGGATTAGTACCTTACATGACTGACCTGACATGTTCTCGTTCCACTCTATTGTGTACTAATCGGTGAATTACGAGGTCATTTATCGTACAAGCAAGTTGACAGTGACGACCCGCAAAGCCACAGTACTGATGTTGGTGTGAATTATTGTGAGGAGCTGAGGGAGCTTGAGCACAGCTCTGTTCACTGAGCTGACCTGTCCCTGGCCTGCATCCTGTCCGCTAAGCGTGGCTCCCTCCGCTGGTCCAGGAAGAGCCCTCTCCCTGATGGCGCCCTGGCTCTGAGGGAACAGCGTCCGTACTAGCGATGTCACTAATGCGGGGGGGGGAGGTTTAATAATGGCATGTAATGACGCAGGCCGTTTTAATGTTCACTTAAGGGGTTGTTTACTGGATGACACTCCAACCTATCAATGAAAGAGACAGAGAGGCCCAATGCATCACCAGCTTATTCCAGGACCGCTCATAATTCCTTTTCCTGGAAGAATTCCCAATGTCCACATCCTATCCTGTAGGCATCCTGATGCCCGTGAAAAAACGTCCCCCGAGCCCATACCTGCTCCTTAATTACGTGCACCAGAGTAACATCATGTCTCCTAGTGAAGACACGATGTTATGTTTAGTAGCGAACAATCCTATTGTGTGTTAGATGATCAGTAGTAGTAACCACACGGTCGTCGTCGTCTCGCCCCCCCCCCCCCCCCAGCCTGGAGAGAGCGGCCAGGGTGCGGGGGAGGAAATCGCCCCCCCCGCCACGGCCGGCCGGCCCCCCCACATGGTGTCCAGAAGGCCAATGAGGGACTTTGTGGGCCTGGAGGGCTGTGAGAAGAGCACGCGAGACGCCATGCTCAACTTCAGCTTCTACCTGACGGTGGGCAACATGGACGGGGCCTTCAGGTCCATCAAGCTCATCAAGAGGTGAGCGCTCCTCAGAGGTCCGGTCAGTAGAACAGTACCTCATCCCAGCAGTATTAGACTCAAGAAAATGTGTTTTAGGCTGAGACTAGCATGTCGTCCCCATGGTTAAGACCCAAGGACAACTTTGTGATGCTTCTTGAGAACCGTCGTTGGTGTGTGCTTTAAAATGAGCGATGTTGTGTATGTAACGCGCCGCACACCGTTATGTTATACGATAAGGGTCAGAGACCAATGATGCCCAAACCGAGCTCCACACACCGTCGCTGCCGAAGTCCCTTTGGTCGTGAGGGACGTTGTAGAGAATACTTCGAGGCACTTCCATGACAAAAGTTACGTACGTTCCTGGCAGAATGGAACGTTTCAAAACTGGTTAAATAAGACTGGCAAAATAATTGACGTTACTCATACTATGTTGAAGATCACACAAGACATATTACCCGGTTTATAACCAAATACTGTAGGAGAAGGTTTGTTTAAATAAATACAATCCCCATGAAAAACTAAGAGAGAAACAAATGGTAAAACGACATACCAATTATTTATTACAATCTTAAACGAGACAAGGAAAATTGAGTCGTACTTAAGGGGACCATTCACAGGAGCTCAAATCTCGTGCTTGCACTGGTCAGGCTGTCTAGCCCCCTGGCGCCTTGGGAATTGAAACTACCAACCACCTGTTGCACCCTTTCTTTTGTCACAGGGTTGTCAGTTCAGGGTTGTGTTCTGTCTCTACCATCAGAGACCATGTTGTCCATCAGGGGTTCATGAACCATCCCCTCCCCCGCCCGTAGACCCAGGACCACTCTGAACCGCTAGCCCCCAATCGCATCCACCCCCACCTACACTCTGACCCCTCCCACCCATCCACCCCCCCCCCCCCCCCCCCTACACTTGGACCCTTCTCCCCACCCCCGTCCCGCCTCCCACCGGCTCTGTTTAAGCGCGCAATGATTGCTATTAACTTCAAAGCCTCAGGAAAGACCAGGGGAGTGTATTGTTACCGCAACCTTGACTCCAGCATGCTGCCCCCCTGAGGCAACACACACACACGCACACGCACACGCACACACACTGTGGCAACCCGGCACGTTGAGCAAACCACCTCCTCCCAAACAGGACAAATCATGGAATTAAATGGGATAAATTAACCCTAAATTACACCCAAGTCCTTCCACTACGCCGAAAAACATACACAACGAAACCAAAAACCTGGGAGGAATCGCCGTCCTATCCCCCGTGGGTGGATCCCATCGCCCACGAGGACCCGGCCTCTCCTACAGGAGCCCCATGGCTGGGGCATCGCCTGAAATGGAGTTGGGGAAGGGGGGGCCAGGCTATTGAAGCCCTGGCTTCCCCACCTGTTCCACAGGTGTCTGCATTCTCCTTATTGGCCCGGCCGGGTTGCCAACAAACACACACACGCACGCAACCGCACAACCGCACAAACGGGTTGTTCCCCAGAGTTCAGCATGCCCTATGTCTCTCATGGCCTCCACAGTGAGAGATGCGGAGGGACAGGAACTGATCAAGCCCTGACCTCCACCCTGGGGGTCAGACCCCTTCTGCATGCCATCACTGATCTATGAGGAGGTCTGGTACTGTTTCTGCTGTTGTTTACCATGGCCTGCTGGGCTTTGTGTGTGTGTGTGTGTGTGTGTGTGTGTGTGTGTGTGTGTGTGTGTGTGTGTGTGTGTCTAACATGCACATCCATGCATATGTGTGTGTGTTGTGGATGTGTGTTCGATTGTGTCTAACATGCCCATTCCTTCCTGTTCACAGGCAATGGGTCACAGAGAGGATGTGTTTGTTTCTCCTTCCTGTAGGATGCTGTGTGTGTTGTGTGTGTGTGTGTTGTGTGTGTGTGTGTGTGTTGTGTGTG
>OLKM01006537.1:0-14003 GCA_900291075.1 Melanogrammus aeglefinus
CCACATCGCTCACACTTACGAAAAATAGACTTTGCTATTTTCCTCTTGTTAAAGTTTTCAACAAGCCATAAGAACAGCACAGAAGCCTTAAGTGGAAGAATCCAAAACGGTTAAATATATTTATGCATATATATATTGTTTTGTTTCAAGTGAATGGATATTGGTTTCTGCTTTAGTAATCCTAACGCTTTCATTTATCTTTAACCACAGGCACAAGAAAATAGTTTGAATAAATGTCACCATGGTGTTGGTCTTTTGGAAACCATTGCCACAGCATTAATTTCCTGTATTTCTTCCCGAAGGCAGGTCTCACGTCTACGTCTGTTATTTCAAAGGCAGCAATCCCATTCCCTTCTGCTCTCGGTACACTCCAAAATGATCAAAAACGTTTGGCCTTCTGTAACTCTGTTAATGTTGCAATGCTGTGCAACCCCGTAGGACTTTACTGTCACCATCAATTAGGTTGGATGCTGCTCGCTGGTGCTGCTGTCGTGGGGGCCCTCAACAGCAGGATCCACTTGAGCCATAAATATACGGACCCTTACATGAGGTCCAGAATAGCCCTGACCACCACGATGGCCGTTGTGAGGTCAAGGTCATTGAAACCATTAGGGGTGACGGGGTAGCTGGTGAAGGGTGGGCTGCTGCCGTATCGCTGGCGTCTGCATGCGTGTGCGCATGCCGTCTGCATAGGTTTGTTTATATCCTATACTGATTGCTGGCTGACAGGCCCGTAGTCCTTTTACCCAGATACGCCGCCCAAGTGGGAATCGAACCCTGGGCACTTGTGAAGCGACTATAGGTACCAGGAGAGCTTGGACAGCCCTTAGGCGTCCTTTGTTGTGGGGGAATTGTTATAAGCACTGCAAATCAGGTGTTAAAATATGCAGACATAGGACAACAAAGGCCGCGCCATACGGTGTGTGGGCAGTCAGTGAGTGACAGTGAGTGACTGTGTTGCTTTAGAAAGCCATTTAGAAAAGCAATTTTGTTTTAAACCAAAGACTGGACTTGTTTTTTTCTCCTCAACGACACAGTGGTAAATTTAAAACCGGCTGAGCAGGAAATAAATGAAATAAGAGATAAATGCATTGCTATACATTACATCTAGCAGCTATGGCCGGACTTGAGTGAGTGTAAGGGCAGTTGTTGGGTGGGATGGGGGGGTAGGAGACGTTAATGACAGAGCAGATTCAGAAAGACACTCACCGTCAGAAAGAAGACTGACCCACAGTGGGCACAGGTGGGGGGCAAGGAACACATTATGTGAGCAATGAAGCAAAAAAAATAATAAACGCTTTCGATTTTTCGAGTGTTATACACTCGCCCTCCCCATGTCAACCTTGACTCCATCTCATTCCTCTCCATCCTTCACATGACTAGCTTAACTTACCATCTTCTGACTGTGAGTCCTTTATCATCACAGTGTGCTGTTTTAAAATACAATGGGGACACGGAGAGCAACAAATCTGAGTTTGTAAAAAAACAAACTGAAGAATGTTATTACACCCTCAAACCCACAAATTAGGTTACAGTTTTAAATTGCATCATAGCCAAATCTCTAGAGTGGGAGAAGGAGATTTGGAGGGGGGGACCGGATAGTGAGGTAGGAGGGAGAATAGGGTAATGAGGGGTCGAGGGGTAAGGGGGCTGCTTCCAGGTCAACACTCCCGGATCCATCCCCACCTCATTATCTTGTAGCCTATGGCCCAAATAAGAACTTATTCTTCGGAGTGTATATGTATGCACATATGCATGCACTATAAATATAAAACTGCTCCGATAAGACCACATGGTGGGAATTTGAATATGTAGAGCTGCATGCATTGTTTTATCTTAAGTGCTCCGTTAGAAACCGCTGTCATCACAACCTTAAATGGTTTTGCAACGCGTCAAAACCGTTTTCATTAGCTTGATAACAATGCATGTAAAATCCATATGAATACATACCTATCTTAAAGCCATTTGACCACGTAGTCGCTCTGAGCTGTCTCAGGTTCACATTATTATATGTTCCTATAGATTCCTCCATCCGCTGTGAGCCCGCGGAAGCGGCGACCCTTAATTATGCAGAACATTTGTGTCACCATGCCGGCCTATGGTTACACTAAGTGTCGGGTGATTGCTCGCTTAGGGAAGCGGTCACTTAAGCAGGGCTTTGGCCACCTGCTTAATATTCAGCTCCTGCACCCTACTCTGTGGCTCAAGGGTGGCTTCTCCCGTGAGAAAGTCAGTGCTGTGGTTGCGGGGCGGGTGTCTTGACTTCATTAACGGGCACCTAGCAGCAACGCACATATGTGGTCATCCATGGAATCTGCGGACCACCAAGGATAAGCTCTGCGTTTTCCCAGCAGTGGTCCACGACCCATTTGTAACCGTGTATAACCGGGAATTTGTTGCGTTAGGGCCCCGCGTTCATAATGGGGTACAATCTGGGGAATACTGATGCATGGCAACCACCTTCTCTATGGTTCATTATATCTGAAAATACTTGGGCTCTTACACTTCATAGACAGTTATATACATTTTCCTCAGCTCAGTGGCGTGGTGGCAAGACGTTGTGTTGGCTAGTACTTACCACAATTACGCAATTATGGTATAGCCAGATTAAAACCAATCTGAAACTCATTAACACATGCAACCATTGTGCCCTACAATCATATCTCTACAGTTGAACATTCATGTACATAATTCCATCTTGTTTCAGTCACGTTAATAAAGCCTGCACGAACGCCTGAATCTACCACTGCAAGCACACATCACCAACTACCACGGAGACTCGTCCGCCCACTGGGCAGCTGGAGATTGGTTTCCCTTCAAAAAGATTGATTGTGAGATACTGCAGGCCCCTCCTGATCCGAATCCGTCTTAAGAACCATTTCACACATTTAACACCCAGGTCTTTTATCATAGTAAATCACCTCGCAGGCTTGGTAAATCAAAATGCTCCAACCACTGCATCCACTCCCTGACTCATTCAAAACAAAATTGGCCTCGATCCCATTTACATACATCTCAATGAATAAACCACTTAGGCTACACATGTTCTCTAATGCTCTCCGAGTAGGGGGAGGGTACAGCTTTTAGTGGGAACAGCATGGACGCATTTTCAAATTGCATTCATAGATCCTAGTTTTCTCAATTTTGGGAAACTAGAGCTGCAAGTATATTGGATCTTCATAGAATGAATAAAAAAAAAAAGCAACATAAGGGTCCCCTACAATGTGCCAGGGTTCCAAGCCTAATAAGCAATTCAATTGACAAATCATGAGTTTTCATACGGTTTGACCGCCAAATGCCTTCAGAGAACGGATGAACTAGCCCTGTCCGTCAGAAACATGTTGGTAACTTGTCTTAATGAACTGCAACAGTGGTGGTGGGGGGTTCATTTTTTTGAGTATCATACTTTGGGGCCCATTCATCTTGTTCCATTTTATTCACAACCTGCTGGCTGCTGCCGCTTCTTCCAATAGCCCTGGTGTTCTGCTCTTGCCTGTGTATATTGTGCATGCTTAAGTGGTAATGTTGCTACGGAAGGCGGGCTCAAATCCTAAAAATACATTTTTGCCAAGAATACTATATTATCTATCATGCAGCAAAACAAAATGCACCCAGGACACTACACATTGAACGGTTCCATGCAAATATATATCCTGAAGGAACTGTTCATATACCGGTACTATATACTTTTATATGCAATATAACTTTTACCATTATAGTAGAAGTTACTTTTAAAAAATAGCTTGCGGTAGCTAAGCCAGAGGTACCGTTTTGTTGCTTTATCAGAAACATATCCAACCAGATCCTAAAGCTCTTATCAATGTCCGCAACCTACTTCTAGTTGTGTTTTCAGATTCTAAGGTTCTAACTATCTCAGTGAATACGACCTGTGATGTGGCTGTTGAGGCAACAATCAGTGGAGCATTAATTTCAAACTTTTTCCCCAGCCTGCTCATTTCTTCATTTGTAGTGGTAATTAGCTAATTTTGTAATTAGTGGACATAAGCATAAACCAACCCTCTTCAAAAGCGGCTGCTGTTCAGAAATCCTTCTCCCAGAACAAATAACCTCTGCAGCGATCTGACTGGGGCTTCCACATCGGCTCACCACACAGTCTCAAACAAACCTCTGACGGCCTCCAGCGATGAACAACTAAGCGGATCAGTATTGAGAAGGCCTCAACAGCACTGGCAGGTGTTACGGTGGGCAAACCCCTTAAAGTGGATTCTGTCCTCCCTGGCTCCAGAGTCATAATTTTGTTGGCTGCGCGTGTTGTTTTAAATTGAAACAAGCGCGTGTTGCTGACAGCGAAATCTGATCAACACACGCTCTGGTTGCAGAAGCACATCGGAATGCAACAGCACCCGTTCAAACAACCAATTAATTATTTACGGCGCTTTAGTGGAGCAAACAAAGCTAATTTATTGTTATCAATTAGGAGAGGTGTTCTGTTTGGGTCTATACTGGAGGAAAGCAGCTACAATTACATGCTGGCAAGTCGAGGGGGCCGGGAAGGACAATTCCACACAATCTGAAGGAGCCGTCCGCCGCTCAGAGCCCTGCTAGGGGCACCAGGCCTTCATTGATCAAAGATGCCAATGGTTTCTTAATGCCTGTACTGGAGTGCACCTGCGTGCTGTAATACACGATGAGCTGTAACACAACCACATTCCAAATCCATTCTAAATACGCCTCAGACCCTCTCTCGCATCTGAGTCACGTATAGCCTCCAAACAGTCACGGACGTCAATACGGAGAGTAACGACAGATCCACCCTTGATTCACCTTCGTCTAATACAGCCAGCGCTTTGGGGTGTGGGTTTATTTGGCCGTCTAAGATCTCCCAAAAGTTCCACATGTGGACATCAGAGGGTGTTGGTGTTTGCATCCCTAGCATCCGCAGACCGCTAACTCAGCACAAATATCCAAAGAGTGTACCAGGAAATGTCCTATTTAAATGCAGACAAACCTTCCGCATTTGGGTTTTTCCCGTCATAACATGAAAACAGAATTAAGGGGCCTGTGCCAAACGAGCACGGCTTAAACAACACTTATCCCCTGGCAACTCGTCAAAATTAGCATCTCCTGCTGAGTGGGCTGATAGTGTTGAGGAAAAGGTTGTCATAACCGTTCACCGGCTAGACAGGTGTGTGACAGGTGCCATAGCGGCCCAATGGTTTAGCGCGGCAACTCACAGCACTGGAGGCAGATTGTCTCTGAACTTCTACATCTCTAAAGTCCCTGTCCGATCCTTATCATGGATACACGCCCCGGTCTGGTTTCATCTCACACAGTCCTGTCTGGATCTTATCGCCATTTGTTTCTGGATCTGAACCCGCTCCTCACTACAGTCCTCGGTCTGAACCTCATTTCCAAAGACCTGGGACTGAACCAATCCCATCACATACAGTCTATGGATCGCGTCAAATTGGAGTCGATGTTTCTTTGCAGAGGTTTAGTCTCCGTAGATCGTCTGCAATTTCCTTCCCAATGGAGGGACACGCATGCCCTGGCATCTAGACCCATTTAGCTGTAGAAAGCTGTCAACATGCTAAACAGGAAATGTTACCATTAAACCCCACTTACATCTGTTCCCTGTTTTCTTTGCATGCTTTTTGCAAATTATGGGATCCCGTTTCCATAATTTACTATAAATAGCATTTAGTTTACTTTTGAGGAGAAATGGCATTTAAAAATCAGGTGAAGAAGAGGAAGCAACATTTGACAAACTGTGAACCTGGAATAATTGACAGATGAAAATGTGTATCATTTGTTGTCTGGCGTTACCAATAAGATGAAACAAGTTGAATGCTAGAAAGTAACCAAATCAGTGAGAAGAAGGCAAGGCAAGGCAAGGCAAGGCAACTTTATTTATATAGCACTTTTCATACACAAGGCAGACTCAAAGTGCTTCACATATAAACATTGTCATACAATAAAATAAAATAATAGATAAGTAAAAGAAAACATATGCAAAGAAATTAGTAAAATAGAAAGTGCAATGTATCTTTCTGGTAAAAATAGAAAATAAAGGAGAAGTTAAAAGGCATTTTAGTAAGTAAAAGAAAACATATGCAGAGAAATGAGTACAATAGAAAGTGCAATGTATTTAAGATCAGATTAACAGTCTCTCTGGTACCCATGTCCCAAGTTGGGACATGGAACATGGAACTTTCGCTGGGACTCCAACCCGGACTCTATTCTAGGACTCTAACTCAGATTCCAGGGGCCTCATGTACTAAGGTTGCGTACGCACAAAAACGTGGCGTACGTCCTTTTCCACGCTCACGTTGAGATGTACAAAACGTGAAATGACGTAAAAATGTGCGGTCCCCACGCCAGCTCCAGAGCTGTCGTACGCACGTTTCTACAGCGATTGTTCCTTTGGCGACACTTAGAGGTGACGCTGGGAAACTGGGAAAAATGTGAAAACAATGACTCATCAGAGTGATTTGCACATCAGAGACACACTAATGAACAATTAACACACCTTGCAATTATATCGGTGGCTAATATAAAAGCATGCGCAATGGATGAAGAAAATTGTTTTAAAAATGGCAGCGTTAGCGTTGTTAGAGGACATCGCAAATGGTCAAATCCGAAGGGAACGTATAAACCCAGTCTCACCAAAATGCGTACAGATCGCACGGTTTGACATGCGTGCAGTAGGCCTACATACGCCAAATGACCATTTCGCGTGCATATGATACGCAAATAACGGTGTCAAATTGTGGCTGTGACGTAGGCCTACTACCGAATTTCAGACTTGCATTAACTATGTGGAGGGCGGATGCGTATATTTTTTCTTCCGAATTTCAGACTTTAACAACCATTTTATTGCACTTTTCCTTATTGGAAGCCGGAAATTCCCGAATTCTGAGTAAAGTTCAATGCAGCATGCATCGCTGGTGACGTCGGTATGGGTATAAAGTGATGCGTGGTATGTTTACGCATCCGCCCTCCACAGTAGTTAATGCTGGGTTTTGCGTATCATATGTAGGGCCTACGCGAAATGGTAATTTGGCGTATGTACTGCACGCATGGCAAACCGTGCGATCTGTACGCATTTTGGTGAGACTGGGTTGATATATTTAGGGAACGCGAGGACTTGCTCGCAAATGATGATGATTGACTCATGAGCCGATTTCGTTTCCCCAGGCCAGTATTACTGGAGATGTGCGCAGAGCTGCGGCCGGCCCTATAGAGCGCCACACAGCCAGGAGCCAGGGGTTGTCCGTGCCCTCTCCTTGCTTGTCTATTCAAAAATAAAAAAAAAATAAACACGAGTCAAAGTCTTTAATATCCTGGCATCTTTACGCACGACTTATGTGTATTGTAAGCAGCCAATTGTATGACCAGTATAATTACAGCATTTATGACTTCAGCATATTTACCTTGGGGATGATCGGTGTCCCCTTCATGGGCTCCCACCACTCCGGTGAGAGCTGTGTCACCGACCAAAGCGGCCACTCTCAAATCGAAGGGGGAGAGTTCCCCCACTGCCGTCCCCCCACCTTTTGCGGTCACGCTTCAGCGGTGGGCAGAAACCCTCCGCTTCACCTCCACCTTGAGGTCTGACCCCTTTTTTTTAATTTCAGAGTGTGTGCGCTGCTGAGACCCCACTGCATTGACGGCCTCGCAAACATGCTCCCACTCACTTCTCTTTGTTTTGGTATTTATCCCTGTTGACAGGGTTCCAAATAGCATATGCTTGCGCATTTCTACCTCGTGGAGCAAAATCTCGAGCTCGGACTCCGTGAAGTTTCGGTTTTTGCCTCTGTTCATGGTGCCAGGTGATCGGATTAAGAGGTGAATCTCAGGTCCAGAGGCCTATTTACATAAAATTGCATATTTAAATGAGGGCGTGGACAGGGAGGAGTTTGGCACCTCGGCATGTGCGCTCAATTCCACGTTGATCGAGATGTACAAAAGAAACGTGCTTGGATCCATGCGTTTGCACACTTTGATACATCTGAATTTATTTGTGCGTAAGACAGTTTCTGGGTTTTGGCGTACGCCAAGTTTCAGTATGAAATCCACGCAAGTCTTAGTACATGAGGCCAGGACTCTAACCCAGACACAAGTCGGGACTCTAACCACAAACTAATGGCCTTATTCTGGGACTCCAACCCAGACAGACATCGGGACTCTAACCCAGACAGAACTCTTTCTCTGGGACTCCAACCCAACCTAAAGGAACTTGGTCCTTTCTCTGGGACTCCAACCCAGATTCTAGGACTCTAACCCAGACAGAACTTGGGTCTCAAACCCTTATCCTTTCTCTCTGGTATCAGATCATGTATCTTTCTGGTAAAAATAGAAAATAAAGGGGAAAATAAAGGCAAAGTTAAAAAAAATAAGCGTTTTAGAAAAGAAAACATGCAAAGAAATGAGTAAAATAGAAAGTTAAAAAGGCATTTTAGAATTAAAAAATAAAATAAATGCAAAAAAAGCTTTTTCGAAAATGCAATGTCTTTAAGATTTAGCAGAAAGCTAAAGCAAACATAAAAGTCTTGAGTCTTGTTTTAAAGGTGCTCAGAGTTGGGGCAAGTCTTAAATCCTCAGGGAGTTTATTCCAGCTATTTGTTGCATAGTAACTACATCCTGCTTTCCCATGTTTCGTGTTTACTCTGGGGATAATTAACAGATTGGTCTCAGAGGATCTTAGTGGTCTAGAAGGCTTATGTAGTGGAAGCATATCAGTTAAATATTTTGGGCCTAAACCATGAAGGGATTTATAGGTTAGCAACATGATTTTAAAATCAATTCTCTGACCTTCAGGAAACCAATGTACCGATTTAAAAATTGGTGTAATATGTTCAAATTTTCTGGTCTTTGTTAGAACTCTAGCAGCAGCATTCTGAACAAGCTGAAGCTTCCTCAGAGTTTGTTTTGGGAGACCTGTAAGGAGACCATTGCACTAATCAAGCTTAGATAAAGGCATGTACAAGTTTTTGTAAGTCTTCTGTGGACATGAGCCCTCTAAGTCTTGCTACATTTTTAAGGTGGTAATATGCAGATTTTGTAACTGATTTGATGTGACTGTCGAAATTTAAATCTGAATCCATGAAGAAGAAGAAGAAGAAGAAGAAGAAGAAGTTAGTTCTGAGTCAAGGAGCCGGATGGAGAATGAAATAAATAATCTGATTTCCAGTGTGAGATAAGAAGTGCATAACGGCGCACAGTGTTATTTATTTGTTTATTTTTAGAAAGATCAAGCATTTTATTTGCTTATTTAAATAATGATCATTATAATTATTATGATGTATAGCGACAAACTCAAGATAGAACGAATTTAAGGCTTGTCAAAAATGGTGTTTAACCACCGAGGCATCACTGTTATAATTTTTCTGCCTTTTTCTGACAGAACACAATGTAGTGAAAGAGAAAAGGAAAGAAAAATCACATTAATTGTGCCATACACTTTTATAATAATTCTTTGCCACTTTGCAGCTTCACACTTGAAACTACAAAGCCTGCCTTAAACAGTAGGTGTGAAAGATGTATGCATATTCTCACCAGCTGTGGATTTGTAGTCATTCCATAATATGCGTGGAAAGGGGCGGTCTGAAAGGTGCGTACCAGTTCCTAAAACCTCACCACTCTCTTTTACTCTCTTCTATACATTCAGAAACCTGCGTGGAAAGTGTCCCTGGGGTACTGCCCTGCTGGGTACCCTTCGATTAGCTCAAAGCAGAGGGCACATTCCTGCAAAGAGCTCAAAAAAGACCTCTTATCTAACGTGTCTTGTCTTAGGCAGACAGACACCTCATACAGTCCTCGGTCTGAACCTCATCTCCTAAAGACCTGCAGTCGGTTGCACCAGCAGAACGTAAAGCCGATCATAAGTTCGGGTGTAAAGTCTGCCTTAACCCTACGCTCGACATAGCTAGTTTCAAACTAAAGGTGTTCTAAATTTTGGTTGCACCACCATAACTTAAGTTGTAACGTTACTAGTAGTGCGTAAATTGTACCAGTGTCGCTTTTAATGACGTTTAGATAATTTCAAGCCAAATCTTGGACAGCCAACAATGTAAATAGGAAGCACTGGCAAGTTTCCACCTTATCCGAGTGAAGACGCGTTAGCAGTAGCACCCAAAATGAGAAGGCAAACAAAACAGTTTCAGTCATTTATTCTCTAAAATTTACTTGGACGGTATAGGCGTAAGGTTAAGCTATTTGATGGCGGATTTTATAATAATAAATATAAATATGCTTTGTATGCTATTCGTTGTGTGTGTCGTGTTCCATTGTATAGGAATAGCTCTAGAAATGTTGGTTTGTACGTGGGCTCAAGTTGTTTTTTATTTGGACCGGAGTGACCAACTAGGTTTTGTATAAAAATATCTCTGAGCCAAGGACACTTGTATCGCTGGACTTAGAGCCGAATTTCGGTTTGTGTTGTGCTGCAGGTCGTTTTCAAGAAGAAGAAAATGGATCGATACGGTCACGGACAATCTGTTCCCCGCGCAAACGCCGTTGAAACTCCTCTTCCATTGCTCAAAACGAATATCTTTTGTGTTGAACTCTTTTAACGTATTTAACAGTCTTTATATGGAACTTACACCAGCTAGAGGGGAGGTGTAAAATATAAGTTATAACTTAGTGTTACGTTGAAACTATCTGCTAGGTGCAACTGCTATTTTTTTAGTAGAGTGTAAAGTCAAACATTTGGGGGATTTACGTTCAACGTAGCCTAAGTGGGACCTTACGTTCTGCTGGTGCAACCAGCTGCTGGGACTGAACCCATCCCATCACATACAGTCTATGGATCGCGTCAAATTGGGGTCGATGTTTCTTTGCAGAGATGCAGTCTCCTACAGTGTCTGGAGCAGACTTTCTTTATGTAGACCTACACATGGAGTGGGTCCCTGGGGTACTGCCCTGCTGGGTACCCTTCGATTAGCTCAAAGCAGAGGGCACATTCCTGCAAAGAGCTCAAACAGACCTCTTATTCAAACGTGTCTTGTCTTAGGGCAGACAGACACACAGCAACATACTGGTCGGGTTTTCAAAAGGTATCAAATGGCTCCAAAGTGCCAAACTTATATCAGGGCTGTAAAAAAAACACACAATCAAACCAATCAAATGAATTACCCTTTGATTGGCAATATGTTTACAATCCCCACGGGGGCAAAGAGCCACAGTAAAGAGAGCAGATGGGAGTGAGGGTGCAGGACCGATGCGGCGCATCCACCTTAAATCCTGTGCTTTATGATCAGGACTTGATCGTTTGGTCTGTGTTTGTCCCCTGGTCGCTGATCAACAGAGGGCAGCAGTGGGGGAGGCAGGGAGGAACCGCGGATTGATTGACTGCTCGATAGCTGGTGTTTTATGGAGGCCGGCCAGCGCTCTGTGGAGCTTGTCCTAATCGGCCGTGTGATTGGTTGGTGACGTGAACCTGAGGTCTGCTCTGGGCTGTGATCGCTGGCCCGCCTCTGCACACGGAGGTTGTAAGTCTAGTAAGATCACCCTGAGGTTTTGGGTGGTGAGGGGGCGCTCACGGTTTATCTTTGGAGGTTGAACGAGTAAGACAGGAGAGGGAGGGAAAAAATTTGGTCTGGCAAGGTGTGGGTACAACTTTCCACATCTCATGTGGTTTGCTACCTTAACTCCTGTCCTGAGTGCGCGCTTCGGGGGTTTTGGGTCTCAAGTGAAGGCCTCACTTTCTTCTGAACATTTACAACTAATTGGTCAAACATTCACTTTCTGTCAACAAGCAGGTAGTACAATCCCGATGGTAGTCTAGAAAAGTCTCAAGCAGTGCTTTCGCACCCATGAAAGCAGAGCTCTAGGCCATACAACCTGAATATGCCCTTGAGACGTACTCAGTCAGTGTCTGGTAGAGCGGTGGGGATCGCAAAGCACAAGACTGCGACAGTGGATGTGCCTACTCCAACTCTGTGTGTCTGTCCGTCTGCCCGCCCGTCTGTCCTGCCTTCCGCATTACCGATCATAACTGCGTCAGTTGAACATCCTAAATCTTTATCACTTCTGCAAAACGCACACAAACAATATTGTGGTTAGTTGCTCATAAACTCCCTTCAAGCTCCCCCTACCTCTCCCCTTCTCGTCCCTCTCTCTTTCTCTTTCTCCCCTCTCTTCGACCCTCGCTCTCTCATTTCACATCCTGCCTCTCTCTCTCTCTCTCTCTCTCTCTCTCTCTCTCTCTCTCTCTCATCTCTCTCTCACTCTCTCTCTCGCTCTCTCTCTCTCTCTCTCTCTCTCAATCTCTCTCCTCTCTCTCTCTCTCTCATGGCAGCCAGCCATTAGCCGGCGTGCCGGGGGAAGGGGTTCAGGGGGGAGGTGGGGGGTTGGGGTGGCGAGCAGGGTTAGGCGATAGCTGCGGCGAGCGGAGCCGGGGCAGATGTTTTGCCAGCTAACCGTTGCTCCGGTCCACCAGGGACGGCGTCACACAGCGGACGGAGGAACATGGCTCTGATTAGCAGTTTATTAAGCCAAGGACACCGGGCCCACTGATAAACATACACACATACACACACACGCACACACACATGCACACACACAAGCGGACGCACACATTCAAGCATGCACAAACTCACACTGACAAACACATGTGGCCGCACACACAAAAACACACACACACACACACACACACAAGCGGACGCACACATGCACACACACACACACATACACATACACATAGCCACACACGCAGACGCACACACACACACACAAGAAGACGCCCACACGCACACAAGCAGACGCCCAAACACTCACAATCCCACAGACACACATAAGCAGACACACGCAAGCAGACAAAACAAAGCCAGACGCGCACGCACACGCATACACACAAACACACGCATACAATCACACAAATAAACACACACAAGCAGACGCACACACTCACACAGACACAAACACAGACGCACAGACACAGCACTTGGTGTTTCTTGAGCAGCTGGCACCCATGGAGGCGTTACGCCGTTGGCAGTCGCCTGCCAGGGTGAGAGCTATCGCCAGCCCGATCGCAGACACGCTCGCTTTGCTCATTTACCGTCGGCATGCCTTTAAACTCCTTGTTGTATGGGGGGGGGCATTAACACTGCTGATTCCCTCCTTGGAACTGCGGTTTGTTTTATTTTGGGCTTGTGTGCCGGTGGGGGGAGAGGGGGCTTGTGGATGTGTGTCTCTGATGTGGTGCTGTTTTTGTGTGTGTGTGTGTGTGTGTGTGTGTGTGTGTGTGTGTGTGTGTGTGTGTCTGTGTGTGTGTGTGTGTGTGTGTGTGTGTGTGTGTGTGTGTGTGTGTGTGTGTGTGTGTGTGTGTGTGTGTGTGTGTGTGTGTGTGTGTGTGTGTGTGTGTTGGTCAGGGAGGGGGGGGTAAGGATTTGTAGCAAAACAGATTTGGCGAAATCCTGTGTGAGCAAGGGTTTACTCTTGATCCAGGACAATGGAAAAATTGCGATGTGAAGGGAATCTCATGTGGGCCCTCCGCGTTCTTGTTTTTATTTTATCTGCCCGGTAACCTGGAGCTCCACAGGCCCGCCTGATCCCGCTGAACAATACGTCCACTGGTGGGACGGACCAACACCAAACACATTGACCCCGCCGCCAGCCAGAGCCCGCATGGACTTCTCTTCCTGGCTGTCTCTTTTATTCGCTCTTAAGGTCTTTGCAACTTTCTTTCTTGATTTTTCTCATTGTTCCTCTCTTTCCTTTCTTTCTTTCTTTCTTTCTTTCTTTCTTTCTTTCTTTCTTTCTTTCTTTCTTTCTTTCTTTCTTTCTTTCTTTCTTTCTTTCTTTCTTTCTTTCTTTCTTTCTTTCTTTCTTTCTTTCTTTCTTTCTTGTCTTTCTGTTTCTTGTCCAATCTTTTCAAAAGGTTATTTTGTTTATTCATTTGTATCTTCTTCAGTGTTGGGAACGTTACTTTAAAAAAGTAATTCGTTTTAGTTACTCATTACTTGTTCCAAGTAACTGAGTTAGTTACTGAATTACTCTGTAATCAAGTAACTAGTTACCAGGAAAGTAACTATTTTCAT
>OLKM01006538.1:0-13997 GCA_900291075.1 Melanogrammus aeglefinus
TGTTCTGAACCAGAAAACCGCACAGAGATGCTTATGAACCCTGAACACATCTGAGTCAACAACTCAGAGGCGCAAGAGGATTTATAACTGAGAGTACCAGGTGGGCATAAAGGGCTTTTAACACGGGTAAGGCGTTATGTCACGAGCCTGGATCAATGCATTCTCAATGGAGAGGCGAGCGGGCACGAGAGGAGGGTCAGCCGTCCTACTCAACGCGCGACACTGTCGGTCCTTCCGTCTTGTCGAAGCGCATGCATGCTCAAACCTGGAAACAGATGAGAATCATAATAAAATGTGACACTGAATTTGAAACATCACATTGTAATTTCTACATCTTTTATCAAAATAGTTATTAGTAATACATTGAAAATTTGGTTGGGATGTTGATTAACGGTTTGTGCCCCTAAAATTTCTGGTTGCGCCCCTAAAATTTTCAGTTAGGGGCCACAGTGCTCCTAGTGAAAAAATAAGTCTGGAGCCCTGCATGGGCATATTGGGCACACTCAAAATGTGCCCACCGACTGCACAATCCACACTGAATCTACCAAATAAAACAAATAAAGAGCATTACAATTTACAATGAGATACATTGTATGGTATTATGCACACACATTTTGGAGTCAATTAATAATACAAAGAACATATTTTACGTTTTATACTTTACCTTTTCAATCATGCTCTCATCTGCATTTTCTTCGGCAAAGGAGCACACAACACAAGAAGTCCTCTGCATTCCCTAAACAATGGTTTTCATAAGCTTTTAAAACTCCAATCATTAAATAAATAAATCATGGTACACTACAAATGTAGTGTACCATGACTCACCCGCCTACGGGTGAGTCTATGGAGACAAAAGGCTAAGGGAGCACACCCTAACAGAAAAGCAACTGGTCCTCCAAGTTGGGGGTTTAGCGTAGGGCTAACAACCCCACCTAGAAAAATAAACAAGTTACTGAAGCATCGACGACTATTTTAAACCAACATGGCCTGGGAGAGGAGGGGCCTCCACAGAGGAGGTTCATGAAGCAATGCAGCCAAACCCGTAAGGAAGCTGCAAGGCCGACCCCCCTTCTGACCCCCAGGACCACCACAAAAATGGCAACATGGAACATTAGGACCATGTTTGACACAGGGAAGACAGCTCAGGTAGCTCAGGAGATGAGAAACTACAACATCTCTCTCCTGGGACTGTGCGAGACACGGTGGCTACTAGCAGGACAGATGAGACTAAGCTCAGGGGAGACGGTGCTTTTCTCCGGGCACACTGAAGATGGTGCCCACCACACAGAAGGGGTGGCCCTGATGCTGGCTCCTGAAGCACAGCGCTCTCTCATCGGGTGGGAACCGGTGAACTCAAGAATCATCACAGCTCAATTTTCAACCAAGAAAGACAGTATTAAACTAAACATCATTCAATGCTACTCCCCAACCAATGATGCCGAAGAGGACAAGAAAGCTGCATTCTATGAACAGCTGCAAGCCATGCTGGATGGACAGAAAGCAAAAGACATCACCATTCTAATGGGGGATTCCAATGCTAAGATCGGTGCTGACAGCACAGGCTATGAAGACATCATGGGAACACACGGTCTGGGCCAGATGAACGAGAACGGAGAACGTTTTGCCGACCTGTGCTCCCACAACCAGCTGGTCATAGGAGTCAGCATCTTCCCTCACAAACAAATCCATAAGGCCACATGGAGATCCCCAGACCACTTCACAGAGAATCAAATCGACCACGTGTGCATAAGCCGTAAGTTCAGGAGGTCATGTCAAGATGTGCGAGCCAAAAGAGGGGCTGATGCAGCGTCCGACCACCACCTCCTGCTGATAACTGTTAAGCTTCGGCTAAAAAAGCACCCCACAACCACTAGTACCAGAACACGATACAACGTTGGACTGCTCAGGAGCCAAGAAATAGAGAAAAGTTATCAAATCAGCCTGAGGAACAGATACCAGATTCTACAGGAGCAGTTTGAAGATGGAGATACCGAGACTCATTGGCAACAGACAAGAAAGATGTATCTGGACACCTGTGAGGAAGTACTGGGAAAGAAGACAACAAAACATAAAGACTGGGTCTCTGTGGACACACTCCAGAGACTGAAGGAGAGGAAGGAGAAGAAGGAGAAACTAAACACAAGCAAAACAAGATCATCAAAGGCAAAGGCTCAGGAAGAATACACACAGGTCAACAAAGAGGTGAAGAAGAGTTGTCGGAAGGACAAAAGGGCCCACATAGAAAATCTGGCCCAACAAGCAGAAAAAGCCGCAGGACAAGGAAACCTGAAAGAACTCTACATGATCACCAAGAAGTTAGCAGGAAGGTTCAAACAGACAGACAAGCCAGTGAAAGACAAAGAAGGAAACAAACTTACAACAACAGAAGACCAGAGGAGAAGATGGGCCGAACACTTCACAGAAGTACTGAATCGATCTGCCCCAGAAGAACCACCGGACATCCCACCAGCAGAGACGGAGCTACCAATAGACTGCCTCAAACCCAGCAGGGCAGAGATTAGGAAAGCTATCAAAGCTCTGAAACTAGGAAAAGCGGCAGGACCAGACGGAATACCAGCTGAGGCAATCAAGGCGGACCTGAGGACTACCACTGACGTGCTCCACAGCCTCTTCACCAAAGTCTGGGAAGAAGAGACAATACCAGAAGACTGGAAGGAGGGAGTTATCATTAAGATACCAAAAAAGGGAGATCTCACCAACTGCAATAACTACAGGGGAACCATGCTCTTGTCTGCACCAGGCAAAGTCCTGAACAGAATTCTACTAGATAAAATAAAGGCTGCAGTTGATCCCCTGTTACGAGACCAACAGGCAGGCTTCCGGAGCAATCGATCCTGTACAGACCAGATCGCCACCCTACGCATCATTATAGAACAGTCAATAGAATGGAACTCCCCCCTATACATAAACTTCATCGACTACGAGAAAGCATTTGACAGTGTGGACAGAGAGACCTTGTGGAAACTACTGAGGCACTATGGCATTCCAGAGAAGATTATTTCACTGGTTCAAAACACCTACCAGGGAATGTCTTGCAAGGTCCTACACGCAGGCCAACTGTCAGACAGTTTTGAGATCAAGACCGGAGTTCGGCAGGGATGTCTACTGTCACCTTTCCTGTTTCTTCTAGTCATTGACTGGATTATGAAGACCATCACAACAGGAAGCAAGACCGGCATACAGTGGACCCTCTGGAAACAACTTGAAGACCTCGACTTCGCTGATGACCTGGCTAGTCTGTCCCATAATCACAAGCAGATGCAAGACAAGACTACAAAACTGGCAACAACTTCCCTTGGAACAGGCCTCAGGATAAACAAGGAGAAGACTAAACTGATGAGGATTAACACCCCTACCACCAACCCTGTCAATATAGATGACAGACCCATTCAGGAAGTTGATTCCTTCACCTACCTTGGCAGCACCATAGACCATCAGGGGGGCACAGACAGCGACGTCTTGGCCAGGGTAGGCAAAGCCAGAGTAGCTTTCATTATCCTGAAGAACATCTGGGCCTCCAAAGAAATAGCAACATCAACTAAAGTGCGCATCTTCAACACTAATGTCAAAAGCACCCTTCTCTATGGTTCAGAGACGTGGAGAATGACGAAGAAGACATTACAGAAGATCCAGACCCTTATAAACACGGGTCTGAGACGCATCTTTAAAATCAGGTGGCCAGACAAAATCAACAACAAAGAGCTATGGGAGAGAGGAAGCCAGGAGCCAGTAGCAGAACAGATCCTGAGAAGAAAATGGGGATGGATAGGCCACACACTGAGAAAACCCGCAGATAGCATCACACGGCAGGCCCTGACCTGGAACCCCCAGGGGAAGCGGAAGAGAGGACGCCCCAGGAACACCTGGAGACGGGACACGGAGGCGGAGCTGAAGAGGCTTGGATCCAGCTGGGGGGAGGCGGGGAAGAGAGCCCAGAGCCGTGATGAGTGGAGAGTCGTCGTCGATGGCCTATGCTCCAGGCCGGAGCAACGGGCATAAAGAAGAAAGAAAGAAGACACTACAAATGTATAATTTGTGAATAAAAAAGAAAATAAATTTCAAAAAAAGTATCCACACACATAGGATACTTAAATATATACATGTGTCACAAATACCTCTCTATTGTTTATGCTATATAAACACTAAAAGCATTATGTTTTCTGTAGTACTGAACAAATGACTCAAAATTGTAATAGTTATGTTTAACAATGTAAAAAGTGGGGATGTGAAGAATGTGTCGACTCAACGGTCGATTCTCGACTCGTGCTCTAAACGACTCTAAAAATAGAAATCGATAAATCGTTTTGTTTTTTTTGTTTGTTTGTTTTTTTACATACAAACTGCTTCAATGTCCTTTACAAAACATTGCAACCCATTTCTGCTTTCAAAATAACCAATTAAAAATTATCAAAATACAATAAATCCTTCTCTTTTTTTGAAAATGTGACGCGTGTTGTTTTTATAACGGTCACTTCTGTTCTGCTACGTCTCCCAAAAGCGATCTCTTCCTTTGTCCTTTCATGACAATGGCTTCACTTAAAAGTCTGGTGTGGGATAGTTTCACAAAGATTGATGACAAAACAGTTAAATGTAAATTATGCCTCATGAAGTTTGCGTACCATTCGTCCACAACCGTGATGTTGAATCACCTGGCAAGGAGGCATCCCAAGCCTTCCAGCCAGCAAGTCAGCATCGCAAACTTCACGGTGAGACCCTGTGATAGCCGCCGGGCTGAAATAATCAGCGGGTTGCTAGCCAAGATGATAGCCAGAGATATGCTGCCCATGAGCGTAGTAGAGGGGACTGGGTTACGCAATCTTATTTCATTTCTCGAGCCAACCTACACAGTGCCATGTCGCCAAACGATGACTGTGAGGCTGGAGAAAATGTACCGCGAAGCAGCAGCCTCCCTCCGCGAGATCCTGTCCTCAGCTGACAAAGTTGCCATCACCACTGATGCCTGGACAGCTTTGACGACTGAGTCGTACGTGACGGTGACCGTTCACTTTTTCAGCGACTGGGTTCTGCAGAGTGCGATCCTCCAGACCCGCTCAATGACAGAGAGGCACACTGCTGAGAACATGGCTCACGTCTTGCAAGCCGCCGTTGACCACTGGGGCATAGCCGGCGAAGTGGCAGCCTGCGTGCACGACAACGCGTCCAACATTCTGCTGGCAAACTCCCGTTATCTGGAGTGGGAATCGCACCGATGCTTCGCCCACACGCTGCAGCTTGCAATCAACGATGGCTTCAAATTGGGATCGGTTAGTACCGTTGTCGGGGGTGCAAGTCGCCTTGTGTCCCATTTTCACCACAGCACAGTGGCAACCGAAGCTTTAAAAGGAAAGCAGGCCGAACAAAATCTGCCCAAGCACCGCCTGATCCAGCACGTGAAAACGAGATGGAATTCCATCTATGACATGTTCGAGCGCCTACTGGAGCAGCGCTGGGCTGTAGCAGCAGTCTTATCCGACCCGGGGCTTCACCAAGCTAACAGATGCGCATACCCTCGAGCTTGCAGACGCAAGCTGGCACGTCATGGAAGAACGGTTGCCTGTGCTGAAGTCACTCAAATGTGCCACAACTCTACTGTGCGGGGAAACAGAGCTGTCAATTTCCATGGTGCATCCAATTACAGCCACTCTGCTCTCCCGTTACCTGAGGCCGACAGAAGGCGAGTCACCAAAAGTGAGGGAATTCAAAGGGAAGGTAGCAGAGTCTCTCTCCTCTCGCATAGAGCCTGAAAACACTGACACAGCGCAGAAAGCGGCCTTGGTCGCATCGCTCTTGGATCCACGAAAGAAAAACCTCCGGTTTACAACCGACGAAGTCAGAGCAGCTGTCCACACAAAAGTTGGCGATATGCTGTCCAATCTCCCGGCCTCACCACCAGATCATCACGAGGAGCAGGCTCTCGCACCAATCCCCGAAAAAAGAGCCAAACATGCCGATGCCATGCTGGCCTTTTTCGGAGACGAGTACTTCACGGAGGAGCCAGCCACAACTGCTCGGTCAGAATTGGAGCGATACCTGTGCGAAGAGAGCATCTCCCCCACACACAAGACCCTGCTCTCTGGTGGAAAACTTCATGAGAGCAAGTACAAGAAGGCTGTCCCAATTGGCCAAGCACTACCTCTGCATCCCTGCCACATCCGTGCCAGCAGAGAGGGTTTTCTCCTCTGCGGGCTGGATCGTTAACAGGCCTACGCTCTCGCCTCCTCCCATCTCCACGTGGATATGTTTGATCTTTCTAAATAAGAAGAAGTCCATTGTTAAATAGTAATGTTAGGCCTATGATTTTTTCACTCGCTGCTATTGCATTTTTTCTTTTGTTAGCCAATATGTTTTAGGCTTTAAGCCCCACATTGGAATAGCAAGACCGGAGTTATTTTAGGCCTATAGGCCTTTTTCTTAAAGTTTTGAAATCCAAGTTTGTGGTATTATTGTTAAATGTGATGCACCTTTTTTGGCTTTCGCCTAATGTTTGTATAATTCATTCGGCACCATGCCTATTTATCAAAAGGTTTTCGTATCAGTAGCCTATTTCGTTGTTTAGCCTCTTTTTATATCTTTATATATTATAGCACTTATTATCTATCTAGCTAATTATTTATTGGAGTGTAGGCCAATTTAGCCTAGGCTATTGTTTTATTCAGTTAATTCTGCCGTATGCAATTTTGTAATAGCCTCGATAGGCATAGGCCAACTGTTATTTAAGCTACTGTTTGACAATTGTGTAGGCCTTTAATTTTTAATAAACACACTTCGAAAATCCTCTCAATTTTTATTATATCACTAGGGTTTGGGTGCAAACATTTTAATTCTAAAACAGCAGGTTGTTGGTCCCAAAAATGTTTTCTTTTTTGTAATTCAGCACGCGACACAGCCGATGAATTTAACGGCTGGAGGCAACGTGCAAGCCAGACCCTTCCCAGATCGCAAAACACTGCGGTTGCCTACTAGCAACTTGCTCGAAAATATAAAATATATATTTAAAATAGCCTATTTATTTACTGTGCGGAATCTCAATCAGTGACCGCACCATGCAGACCAACCCGGTCTCACGAAAATTCGTGACACTGTCACGTTATTTAATCTATTTTTCGTGATCAGCGACACGTATTTTCAAAAATATTCGTGTCCAGAAGCCACAATTTTTCAAGCCTCATGTATCCTCAAATTGGAAGGTATTTTTCGTGTCACTGAGCACGAACTTCCAAACTAAGGTTCTGTCCCGGCAGCGTTCTCCCCTAACGTCCCTGAAAGGAGCTCCGTACAGAACGTTGATTGTTATAGTGTTATATTGAAATTGTCTGCGATAGCTAACAATGTGACAGCTTTTGGCCACCCGTTTCTACTTAAAATTGTCTGTGATAACTAACAATACGACAGCTTTTGGCCACCCGTTTCTACTTTCGCCTTTGATTCTGAGAAAATTGTAAACAATTCACGGATATAATTAAATGCAGGTGGGGCTGCTTCTGTAGGCAAACCGCGAAGGAAACAAGGGGTAAGCTGCTTCATCTGTTCTTTTTAGAATGGTAGGCCTATGTCTTGATGTTTATTGTAGGCCTCCCTACCCATCTATTATCTTGTTCTTGGCTATGTGCAGGGACGTTGGAAGTAGTGGTGCGGGGGGTATTGGATTGTTGTATTGGAAAACAGAGTATTTGTGTGACGTTGTTTTCACTAAAGCCAAGGGACATAATTATAACTGGTTAATGCGCGCACATTGTTTTTGTTTGTGCCGCTTTCTCTCTCCGTCCACAAGAGCTCATGCTCTTTCTTCAATTGATCCAATGAACTTTTATTTGTTTTATTTGATTTCTTACTACGATCTACGGATCGGATAGTTACACGCACACACACACACCACGCACCACGCACACGCACGCACACACACACACACACACACACACACACACACACACACACACATCCAGACAAAGCATCATGGAAAGCATGTCTCCGTCCGTTTGATAGCCTATTATTAAATAGCCTACAAAGAAATGGTCAAGGTGAAATTGTCCTATTTTTTTCCTCTACACTCTGACATAAATTGATTGATAGGTTGAACAGAACAGGACACATAAGCCACGCATAAAAAACACAATCGACAAAACAGGACGGGTCACTGTGAGCTGTTTTGTGTGCCCGATCAATTGAGGGGCGTGGCTTATCATAAAAAAAGCGAGGCTTACCTGGCCAATCAGGGAAAACGCGCAGCACATGGCTAATTTGAATAAATGATATAATAATTCTATGAGAATAATAATTATACGAGAATTAAAGTTAGGAGATGTTCTGGTAAAGTAACCTGATGTCTTCTCTGTTAATGATTTTTTACTTCACTGAATTGATGTTTGTTAACACAGACACTATTCAAAAATTAATGTTCTGCTGTCTCAGAAAATGCGGAGTTGAAAACCGAAACTTAACTGTCGCCAGGCTGGGCTGACTTGAGTTGGAGCAGCCAAATAGCCTAAATTAATAAATATTGTTACTAAATAGAAGTAGGCCTAATGTGTACGTTGTGTTGTGTGATTTTCCTCAGTAGCCTACAGTAGACCTAGATTCAGCGCTCTGAACGCCACTAACTGTTCTGTAATAGACCTACCCTATCGCCGATCACATGAACACCCACCCGGCTGCTTTTTTTCTTTTGTTTAATTTTTTGATATGATTTTCGGCAAACCGAAAATCGTTTTATTCGGTTTGCGGCCGGGGGGAATACTCGTATTCTGATTGGCGTGCATTAAACTCCTGATATGGCCTATGGAACACCTGCTAAGTCTAGTTCCAGACCAGTGTTTAGATTCTCTGCCCGAGCCCGAGCCCCACCCGTTGTTTACCACCACTATCCTCGGGCCGGACCGTTTTTATTTTTATTTTATCATTTGTTTATTGGCCTAATCTGAGGAGAAATCTATGCCACGCGTATTACACGGTTCTTCTTAATGCCGTGGGACGCTCCTTTCACTTCATGGGTAGTCCGGTGACGTGTCAACCCCAGTGTCTTCCGTTGCTAAGCGACGACACCGTCTTTGCGGACAACGAATGGCCAAAAGACTTGTATGCCCCCCCCCCCTTAAATAAATACTATGGCAGAATTAGTATTATTATTATTATTATTATTATTATTATCATCATTCAACTTGAACATGTGTTTTTACAGTAGAGTGGTGGAGGGATGACGTAGGTCGGCCAACCCGGAAGTGAGCGTCGCGCTGGGTTCTCTTGACAAAAAGCCAACGGGTTTTTCCATTGGATTTTGGATTATTGCAGAAAAATTTGCATCTTTGAAGCACCTCCTCAAAAGCTGAAAATAAATAAAAATAACCTTGCTCCAAAGAACGAAATGTAAACCAATGCATTCTTGTCAGACAATTAACGTGCTCCACAAAACGATACGAGAGAGAGAGAGAGAGAAAAGAGAGAGAGAGAGAGGGAGGGACAAAGAGAGAGAGAGAGCGAGAGAGAGAGCCTTCAGAAAGGGTGCGCGCAGATAGTACAGTGCGCCCTAGTTATGTTTATGCCTAAACCACAAATGCTATACATGTTTCAACGACGTCAGGTTGCTAGGACGCGACATCTAGTTGTGGGCCAGAAGTGGATTTTCAATGGTCAGATACAGATTCTTGTGTTTAACCGATAATATGAATGAAAGTTATGGTCTACTTATAGATAGGAATATTACAAACGAAATAATTGTATATATATATATAATATATTTTAAATATTTAATTAATTAAATACAAAAACGGCTTTAAACATGGTGACATGCCTTTTCCTTTGGCCTTTTCTTTTCAATGGGCCTGCCGTCAACGTCACGTCACTCTCGGCAAAACCACGTTTGTTAAAAGGCGGCAATGGAGGCTGCCGTATAATTGTGTTGTTTTTGTCGTAAACGTTAGCTTTCCTAACGCGCTAGCTTGGTTAGGAAATATAGATATTCCATGAAAATATCTGCCCGTAACGGGGCAAACAAGGTGTCCTTTGACATCTACGTTTCGAGGCAATTGCAACGGTGCCATACATGACCATATTTGACTATGTTTCAGGGTAGTAATTAGCTGTCGATTTTGGAGGCCTTTATCAATAATGACCAGCTATTTGATTTGCTTTCCCGATTGAGTTTTCTGACAAATGACATGTTATTTAGCATCTCATTATAGCAGCTGAGTTCCAATGAGATCAAGCTCGACCTTGGTGCCACCACCGAGATCATGTCCTTTAGACCATAGGTGTACCATGTAAAATACAGGGGCCGGTGGTAGTGTAGGGGGCCATGTGGGCCGTGGAGTGTCATGCTTGGTGTTTCATTGGACTCAGCTCAGATGTGTGTAGATGATAAATAACATGTCATTCGTCACAAACTTTTATCGGGAAAGCAAATCAATAAGCTGGTCATTATTGATTAAGGCCTTCAATTTCGGCAGCTAATTACTACAAACATGTTGAATGTGGTTCATGTGTGGGGCACCATGCAATCGCCTGGAAGCGTAGATGTTGAAGGACATCTTGGTTTGCCCTATTACGCCACTGGCCCTACTCAAGAAAATTACTCAGCAAGTGCTCCATCTCGTTGCAACCTCACCCAGCGGCTCGGCTTGCAAGATTTTGGCCTGAAGTTCTACCCAGACCTACACCCTAGCCATCCAACATGCATATCTGAGAATCAGGGCCTCTCTTTAATAATGACAAAAAGTTATTGAGAGAAAATGCACATTAACTTTTTGTTATCTCATAAGCGGCGTGGGTTGCTGGGTTCCTTTTGACCTTTTGACCCAGATTTCAAAAACTTGGCCACAGGCCAGCTGTGTTCTCACACCTTAAGCCACAAATATACACCTCCATCCCACAAAAAATGGGGACTAGAAACTAACCTCTGTCTTATGTACATTTACTGTACTGTTGGAGGTCACGCCCCTTTTTCCGGCCTTTTCGAGATAGCTAGGGATGCTAAAATGTTTACACACATTTCCCGGGTCCCCGAGAACGACATATCCGAGATTTGAAGTTCTAGCCCTTAGAGAAAAAAAGTTTTCCCAAATGGACTGTCATTTGGACAAAGCCCCTCAGAAGTGTTGCCTGCCAAGACCTAATGGTTCAGAATGTTGCGTGAAAAACAACAGTTTTCTGAGATAGGAAGCTCCTACCGCCCTGAAATTTGAATACCTTATTCTAGGGCCTAACGGGACCCCCGTACCGAAACTTGGCCCGGTCGGACCCCGAGGGGCAGGAAGGGGGGGCCTCGAGGGGGGGCCAAGTTTTGGGCAGGAAGGGCCCCCCCTTTCCTGCCCTCGGGGGTCCAAGACCGGTCCAAGTTTTGGTACGGGGTCCCAGTTAGGGCCCTTAGAATAAGGTATTTCAAATTTCAGGGCCGGTAGGACCTTCCTATCTCAAAAACTGTTTTTGGGGTCAAAAGGGTCAAAAAGCAACCAGCACCACGCCGCTTATGAAGATAACAAAAAGGTTAATGTGCATTTCTCTCATAACTTTTTTGTCATTATTTAAAGAGAGCCCTGATTCCTCAGATATGCATGTTGGTTGGCTAGGGTGTAGGTCTGGGTAGAAACTTCAGGCCAAAATCTTGCAAGCGAGCCGCTGGGGTGAGTGCAACGAGATGGAGCACTTGCTGAGTAATTTCTTGTAGGTGGCGTAATAGGGCAAACAAGATGTCCTTCCAACATCTACGCTTCCAGGCGATTGCAATGGTGCCACACATGAACACATTCAAACATGTTGTAGTAATTAGCTGCCGAAATTGGAGGCCTTAATCAATAATGACCCAGCTATTTGATTTGACTTTCCGGATAAAAGTCTGTGACAAATGACATGTTATTTAGCATCTACACATTGAGCTGAGTCCAATGACACCAAGTATGACACTCCACGGCCCTACATGGCCCCCTACACTACACGGCCCCTGTATTTTAGGCTCCTACATGGTACACCTATGGTCTAGGACATGATCTCTCGGTGTGGCCACAAGGTCGAGCTTGATCTCATTGGACTCAGCCTGCTAATGTAGGTGATGCTAAATAACATGTCATTTGTCAGAAAAACTCAATCGGGGAAGGCACATCTAGTAGCTGGTCATATATTGATAAAGGCCTCCAAATCGACAGCTAATTTACTACCCTGAAACATAGTCAAATATGGTTCATGTTATGCACCGTTGAATTGCCTCGAAACGTAGATGTCAAAGGACACCTTGTTTGCCCCGTTACGGGCAGATATTCATGGAATATCTATATTTCCTAACCAAGCTAGCGCGGCTTTAGCCGAAAGCTAACGTTTACGACAAAAACAACACAATTTACGGCAGCTCCATTGCTCGCCTTTAACAAACGTGGTTTGCCGAGAGAAGTAACGTACAGTTGACGCTAGCCCATTGGAAAGAAAGGCCAAAGTGTTTAAAAGCCGTTTTGTATTTAATTTAATGATATTAAATATAATATAAATGAATATTCATGTAAAAATATGATATATATAATATGTTACAATTATTAAATCACATGATAACATGTAATATTCTATACTATAAGTAAGAGACCATAACTTGTTATTTAATTATCGTTGTATAACAAGATCTGTATCTGACCATTGGAAAATCCATCTTCCTGGCCCCACAACTAGATACGTCCGGGCGTCCCTAGCAACCCTGACACCTCGTATGAAAACAGTGCTAGGGAGGACCATAAAAACTAACTATCAAACTAAAGTCAGTACACATTCATTGACTGAAGGATTATGCAGAGTAAAAAGTTATATTTCTCGCAACAGAAATGCATTTATTAGATATACACGTTTAACTATATATATATATATATAGATCATATATATATATATATTATATATATAGTATATATATATTATATATTTATATAATATAGGTCCTATATATATATATTGCCGTATACGTAGTAACCAATTCCCCCAAATGCTGGTGAGATCATGAGGATGTGAGAACGTATCGACCCCTGTTGGTGCTTATTCCTCCATTTCATTATAATGGGCGAAGAAACGTGTAGGCCCTATAGCATTGTGGTTTTGGCATAAAACATAAAAAAACCTAGGGCGCACTGTTAACTATCTGCGTCGCACCCTTTTCTGAAGGCTCTCTCTCTCTCGCTTCTCTCTCTTTGATCCCTCCCTCTCTCTCTTTCTCTCTCTCTTCTCGTATTGTGCGTTTGTGTAGCACGTTTAATCGCATGGATGAACACTCTCCATTCAGAAGGCAAATTGGTTTACATGTCGTTCTTTGAGAGCAAGGTTATTTTTTATATTATTTTCAAGGCTTTTGAAGGTAAGGTGCATTGCAAAGATGCAAAAATTTTTCATGCAATATATCTCTAAAATCCCAATGGAAAAACCCGTTTGGCTTTTTGTCAAGTGAGAAACAGCGCGACGCTCACTATCCGGAGAGGTTTAGAGACCGATATCCTACGTCATCCCATCCACCATCTGTTTCTGTTAAAAATACGCATGTCATCAAGTGTGTAATGATGATAATAATAAATAATAATAATAATAATAATAATAAATAATAATAATAATAACAATAATAATAATAATAATATAATTAATATTGCCAATAGCATATTATATTCAAGGGGGATTGTGAATGGTGTGGGTGACAGTACGATCTTTTAGTCGCAGTTCGTGAATTTAGGTTGATCGTGCAGAGAAGAAGTTTGTCTCGCAAAAGACTGGTGACTGTTGTCTTTGTTTGAGCAAGTAAGACGCGGGAGATTGACACTGTCACCGGTACTACCCATTGAATGTGATTGAAGTTTAAGCCGTTCCACGGCAGTTTAAGAAAGACACTCTGTAATGACTGGCGGTGGCAGATAGATGTCTGCCTTACGAATTAGCAATATATATGAAATGATAATAATAAAAGATAAAAACGGCTCCGTGAGGATAGTGTTGAAACAACGGGTGATGGGCGCTCGGGGCTCGGGCAGAGA
>OLKM01006539.1:0-13995 GCA_900291075.1 Melanogrammus aeglefinus
CCGCTTGGGCACGGATACCAGTTTCAGTTTATGTGTGGTTAGATGCTAATTATACAAAGTGTATGCCTCTGTGTGTGCGCGTGTTTGCAGTGGAGGTGTGCAGAAAGAAGTGGAAGGGGCTGAGGGACACGTACCTCAAAAAAAAGAGGGAAGGAGAAAGGAGGAGCGGGTCGGCAGGAGGAGAGCTGAAAAAGTGGCGTTTCTCTGCGGTCCTGTCCTTCCTCGAACCCTTCACCACGCCAAGAGAAACCAGTGGCAACATGGGTGGGGGGTTCGAGGAAGAGGGGGCTGGAGAGAACCCACTGAGTGTAGATGGTGAGGGAGAAGCAGGGCCGCCAGGAGAAGCAGGGCCGTCAGGAGAAGCAGGGCCATCAGGAGATGGAGTTTATGACGGTTGGTTAAGTGAAGACAGACACATATGCAGTATCAATGTCACAGTACAAAACTGTTTCAATTTCAGTAGGCAATAGACACATTTCTTTATGTATTGTTTCTGTTACATTTGTTTCCATTACATTTCAAATTATATGTACCCCTATTGTAGAATAATTTTGGATCATAAAATAATCATTTCTCTTTTATAGATCAATCCTTGAGTGAGAGCGAGGGCACAGCTCCTGCTGCTGCTTCTCCTGCTGCCGCTGCTCCTGCCAGTGGTATGTAGGCTACTGTACAAAAGTTGAAATCCAAATAGAAAATTAACCTATATAAACTAAATCACTGAATGAATGTTGTGATTTTGATTTCATACAGGTGCACGGACAAGGAAGAGGAAGAGAGGGAAGGAGATGGATGTCGGGGAGAAAGAGAGGGAAAGTCTAATTCAGAGCCTCCTCATACAGTCTTCAGAGGGCACCTGCCCCCCTGCCACCACCACAACCACCACCACCTGCCTGGAGAGAAGAGGAACATTTCTTAAGCAGTCTGGCTCCTTCCCTCCATAGGCTGCCACCGCAGCAAAGGGAATATATCAAATTTCAAATTCACTATTTAATTTATGAAGCAACTCCATTTAATTTAAATTTGGAACATTTGGAAACTTTTGAGTAGCTGGGGTGACAACCTGGCTATGGAGGGAATGAGCCAGGCTGCTTTTTTTTTAATATATATTATTTGTTGTTGTTTTACTTTTGTTTTTGTATTATATTTTTATATAAACAAATATAATTTATTTTATTGACTTAATATTTCTCATTTCATTCTTTCACATATATTCTTTCAAGTGCAATGAGAGAATTAATTGTAGACTGGCCAGTTTCTAAATGAAGGTTAAAGTAAAGAAAAGAAAGTTTAATGGTACAATATCAGATATATTGCAGGATTATTGCTCAATGGTTGTATTTGGGTGGCTCTTAAAAGAGCCTTTTTTGGGGTGCTTGCGCACTAGATGTTCGGTTGCCACGGGACCACTCCCTCTGCAGAGAAGAAGGCTGTGAAGGTCTCCCGAACCCTGATGGCCTCTCTCGCAGAGTTGTTTGCGCCAACTCTTCCCAGACCTGGCAGTGGCTCCACCTCACTCCCTGCGATGCTCCCCCCAACTCCAGGTGTCTGGGCTGTCGTCCGCAGGAAGTTGTGAAGAAGGCAGGTCGCCTTCACACACTTCTCTGCGACTTCCGGGTGGACCTCAAGGACACGGTGGTACATCCTCCATTGAGACGCAAGGATGCCAAAGGCATTTTCAACCACCAACCGGGCCCGGGACAGACGGTAATTGAAAATCCTCTTGTCTCTGGGGAGGATGCGTCCAGGAAATGGCCTCATGAGGTTTCTCCTGAGTGGAAAGGCCTCATCAGCAACAAAACAGTGAGGCTGAGGTCCTCGGTGCTCAGCTGCTGGTAGAGGCTGGTCAGCAGGCAAGTGGAGGGTTCCAGCTTGAAGTGCCTGTCCAAAGGCAGAGTTGGCCAGGATACCTCCATCGCTGGTTCTCCCGTAGCCCCCAACATCAATTACCCTGAAACAGTAATTGGCATCGACAACTGCCAAGAGAACAATTGAGAATGTTCCCTTGTAATTGAAGAACTGTGATCCAGAGTTGGGGGGGGCCTTCAACACCACATGCTTCCCATCCAGAGCACCACAGCAGAGAGGGAAATTCCACCTCTCCTGAAACTGCTCTGCCCACCACTTCTCTGTGGTGGGCACGACCATAGACTCCTCGACCAGGCAGTCCCAAATAGCAGTGACCACATCAGGAACAATTGCAGACACCGTAGAAATGCCCACACGAAAGCTGTTCGCGATGCTCCTGTAGCTAGGAACCTGCAACATAGGATAGATGAAGGGCCAGTCTTAAGCTTTATTGAAAACCTTGAAAAAAACCAGCCTATAGCATTTCAATCAAAATAAAAAAAACTCCAAACATTTATCTATTCTGCATTTAAACTTAAATTAGAAAATTGCAAGCATTGTGGTAAAAATATGCCCATGTATGTTAAAAATTCCCTGCAATCACATTATGAAATAAGAACCATATTCAAATCTTAAAAAGGAAAAGTGTTGATATCTGGCAAGAAAGGTGAATGTTTTCTCCCCTTTCTGAAAACCACTGACTTACAAGTAAACAGACTAAATACTTTTATTTAAATGAAGAAAAAAAAGAGTTTATAGCTTGATATGCATAATGTATGTTTCAGTATCTGTACAGTCAGTTAAATTAGCAGTATGAGGTTACCTATGCTATATATTTTTTACATATTCATTTTGCAGTAGGTTAATTAGTAGACGAATTATGAAACCGTAACTCACCTCAGACAGATGGACAGGCGCTCCGCAGCTGGGATGGAGCGCCAGTAGTTGGTGTCCAGGCGGGAGATCCTGGCACCGACCCGAGCTAACAGGTCATCGAACTGGGCTCTAGTCAGCCTGAGGTACCGCTGGAAACGGTTGTCATCCAGGCGGAGCTCCTGGAGGAGACGGTGAAATTCACCCAGCTCAGTGCGTCTCCGGAGGATGTCGTGAACCCAGACACCGGTTTTCCGGCGCTTCTCGATCTTGTAGAGCAGGTACAGTGCAGCAACGGTGGTTATTTCAGCCATGGTTAACGTGAAAAGAGAGCGGGTTGAGAAATAAGCGGGCAAACGTTTGCCCATGTGCCGCTTTTTTTTTCAAGCGAATAGCGCGAATGAAGCGATGATCCAAAAAATGACATTTTGATCAAGCGGCGTGATAGAAGCGTTTCAAGCGATTTTTTCGCGTCAGACGCTTTTGGTGTGAGCGCCCCATTAGGGGCGTTAGACGCGGCAGTCGCACGTAATTACGCACGTAAACGCACCAACGCGCCCAACGCACCAACGCGCAAAGTTCAAAAAATTGAACTTTCAACGCTCCTACGCGTGACGCTTAGCCGCGATAGCCAATGAGCGTGGAGCTTGACCCGACGTCACTGGCAGAGAGAGCTTGCACAGAAGCATACGGCCGACAGCTTTCTTTATTCTGGGTGGAAATAGTAACATAGTTACGCCATTAAATGCGTTTATGTAAACATTTCTAGCGAGAGAAATGTGCATTTTACTTTCATAATGTTCGCTCGGTGAATGTGAAGGATGTTTGGTTTGATAGTTATGACGAAGAGGGAACGCTCCATTCACTTGCATGGACAGTGTCTCTGGTTGCTAAGCAACCTCAACGTCTTGGCGGACTATATCTCTGCTGATCAACACTACGAATGCTGGAAACACAACAGACACACCATGTGTTATTATATACCATGTATACCATGTTATTTAACCCGATTTGGGTTTATTTCTCTCTTCCTACTTCCACAAACACATACGATGGTGGTGACCTTCATGTTTGCGGAGCTTTGGAAAGAGAATGAGCGGGAGAAAATGGGCGGGCTCATCTAGCTGCGTTGGTGCGGTGGAAGCGTTGAACCATTTTTGTGACACACAATGATCAAGCGTCAGGTTAGGCGCGTTACTCGCGTTGGAAAACGCGAGTAACGCGTTTGGTGTGGTCAGACCTTAACACCGGCCGAGCTCTGATGTGGCCAACGACGTGCGTCGCGGCGTAGGTTGCATTGGTCGCGTCGTAGGTCTGGCTGCTTTCAGTCGCTGATCGCTGGCTGACTTGTGTCGCTCAAAGTCTATGGCGGTCGTTTATCAGTTAATTTGCATGTTATTAACGTTTTTTTTGCGACAGTTGAAGAATTACCAGAAAGCCATGCTCTCTGGCGAAAGCTTCCTACAGCTCTTTATTGCAAATATTATTTTTATATTTTTACATTGAAGTAGGCCTACAGTTTAAAATGATGAAATCGTTGGTCTATCAGTATCAATAAAATATATTACTTGTAATTTGGGGCGTATTCAAATCATGTATTTTAGATATATATATATATAGATATTATATATAGCCTATTTGTTTTGTTAAATGTCATTAAGCCTAATAAGGAACAAGACGGTTGTTCGATTCTCTCCACGGTCAGGTATATTTTTGCTCTTTTAGTCAAACTTATTTACGCAATCTGCCTCTTTCATTTTAAAATTTTTGTATGATTTGGTACGATGGTATGATTATTATACGATATAATGACGGGCTGCAACGCATGACTGGTATCGGCTGGCTGGCTGCAACGACAGGCCAGCCAGCCAGCCGATACCCTACCCATACCCCCCCTTGATTAATACCCTAGCATACCCAACCACTTACACCACTGTGGCTTTTATGTTAAACACTGTTACACTTATATAGAAGTAGGCAAAATTATACTATAACTTTCTTCATAGTCTTTGACATTTAACAAATCAATAGGCTATACAATATAATCAATATACATTTGTACATATCACTGTATTACAAGGTTAATTTAAAATTAATTAAATATAGATGGATAGACCAATAGGCCCATTTATTTATATATATATATTATAAAAAGGCCTATTGGTCTATCAATATCTAAGCTTTGTATGTACGTTTTTATTATGCTGACGCACGTATATTCTCTTTTCGCGGTAAACAAAAAGCGTTGTAAATCACGGTTCACACGAGATCTTCATTGAAGTCGCCGGGTCTTCCGATATTCATGACGGTAAGTAAATTTACCAGTCATTTATTACCGGTCATTTATGTACCTGCGCACCACTGCTACATACAGATCACTTACGCGATTTAGAAAAAGACACGCCTCCGACTACAAGTTACGCCTCCGACTACATGTTACGCCTCCTAGTGCAAGTTACACCTCCTCCGACTACACGTTACGCCTCCTAGTACATGTTACGCCTCCTAGTGCAAGTTACGCCTCCTACTACAAGTTACGCCTCCGTCTTGCAGGACGCAGACAGACCCAACTCGCTCATTCAGCCAAACCTCTGGTTGGTCGCCAAAAGGGTCGCGACTAGCCTAGCGTCACTACCGCTTGTACCACTGTGGCAGTTTCTTCTGAGTGTTGCACTTATATTAATCTATATCACTCTATAAAGAAGAACTTTGTACAAAAGCATACCTTATTAGGCTTAATGACATTTAACCAAACAAATAGGCTATATATAATATCTAAAATACATTATTTGAATACGCCCCAAATTACAACTATATCACTCTATAACGAAGAACTATGTGCATCATATACCTTATTAAGCTTAATGTCATTTAACAAAACAAATAGGCTATATATAATATCTAAAATACACTATTTGAATGCGCACCAAATTACAACTAATACATTTTATTGATACTGATAGACCAACGATTTCATCATTTTAAACTGTAGGCCTACTTTAATATAAAAATGTAAAAATAATATTTGCAATAAAGAGCTGTAGGAAGCTTTCGCCAGAGAGCATGGCTTTCTGGTACTTCAACAAAAACCCCGTTAATCGTACGAGTAACGATCCATCGTTATCGGGAAACAAGGCCCAGACCAGGGCTCAGTTTCCCGATAACGATGGATCTTCGCTCGTACAATCATTCCCACGATAGAGCTTGCGAACCATCGTGAATTTCTTTGGAGTGTTTCCCGAAACTCCTCTTAACATGAACGTGCATTCGCTGCACTCGCGACATTCGTAGGATTGTACCTGTCCACTGACATGTTGCTGAAACGGGCTATGATAGAGGGAGAGACGCAGGGAAATGGGGTTAAGAAGGGTTAAAATATCTCCCCATCAAGGCCAACCGGAAAGTAGCCTACAAAAAGAATAGAGTGCAATAATATGAATGCTAAAGGTATTTAAACACAATTGATTAGGCCTAGGCCGACATCTATATCAGTCCTAATCCTGAACGCACTGTACATTTTTTCACTGCATTTTTCACGGCATTCCCCCCCTGAAATAATTACAAAAATCTAAAATAGCTCGTGCAACAACTACATTTATCTTAATGTGCTGATTTCTGAAACATACTGTGGCGAATATCAAAAGCAGAGGCGTGCTATATTCTTTCAGTGACTTTATTGAAAATCCTGAGAACACCATAACCACAACAAAGCTCAACGAGCACCCTGTAACCACAACCTTTTTAACTCCTCCCCTAACTTTCGCACCGCAAAGCATGATGGGAACACATCAACCAATAGCAGTCGTATAACAACACAACAAATATAACCCTGGCGCTACATTTCCCCCCACCAGAATGTCGCCTGTTCTCAGCCAACAACAAAGTCCTGATAGCGACGGGGAGGCCGCCGCCGCCTGTGAGCCTGTGGGGTTGCATGCCCCAACCCCCCACGGTCTGTTCGAGTCGTAGGACTCGTTGGTGTGAGTGAAGCCGTGCAGGGTGAGCTGGGTGTGTCGGGAAGTCCGGCCGTTGGGAAGGCCGGGGCGGTAGGGTGCCAAGCGGTCTCTGTGTGGTACCACCACCCGTCCACGGGCACACATCTTCACCCGATACACAACATCGGAAAGTTGATCCAGCACCTCACCGGGCCTCACCCACCCCCTTCTTAGCAGTGCAGGAGTCACAGCAGTGAACGGAAAGCTCTGTGTCCTTCCTGCAACCAGGCCAGTAAAAACGCTGGTGCATCTTGTTGAGGGTCTTTACCACCCCGTAGTGTCCTGCCCCCACCGAACCGTGGACCGCATGTAGCACCCCGTTGGTGCCAGTCCTTTGGGGCACCAGTAACTGCCACACAATCTCTCCCCCAACCTGGTGCACGCCAGACCCTGTAAAGCAGTCCATCACGCCGTGCCAGGGTTGCCCACTCTGAGTAGTAGTTCTTGGTTTCCACGGACAAGGCAGAGACAGCCTGCTGGGGGGGCGTGTCTGGTTGTCAACCCACTGTCCCACCCTGGCCAGTGTGGGGTCACTGTAATGTGCCGCCTGCCACTCCTGGTCTTCCATTGCAGTAAGCCAACCTTTACCTGGTCCGACCTGTCCCGTGGCAGCTACCTGGAGAGTAGCTCCATCTCGCTCCTCCAGGCGTTCACAGTGTCTGCAGTCCTCACAGGGGAGACGGGACAGGGCACCTGCATTGCTGTGCAGATGCCCAGCTCGGTGTTGGACCTCAAAATCGTAGTCCTGTAGGGCCTCAATCCACCGGGCCACCTGACCCTCAGGCTCCTTGAAGCTGAGCAACCAGGTCAGGGACTCGTGGTCCGTCCAGAGAAGGAACCGCTGGCCGTATAGGTAGGGGCGAAAGTGTTTGATGCCTCCGCCACAGCCAGGAGCCAGCGTCGAGTGACGCAGTAGTGAGACAAGGGGCGACTAGTAAGCCACCACCCTCTCGCCCCCTGCTCCCCCTTGTGACAGGACTGCCCCCAGTCCCACGTCACTGGCATCCAGACCCGGCGCCAGAGCAAATCTATACAAGGGGCACGTAGATTCCGCATCAATATTATGTGTAGCCTACAAAAAACTCAAATGCAACAGTCACAGTTCGCAAATAATAGCCTACACATTAACACACACAAACAGCCAAATACAAATCACATTTGCATTGTGTGCGCGGCGGCACATTATTTACCACAGACGCCAACCGCAATATGCCGCTCCACGCAGTCGAGCAAATAAACATAAACGTACAAAACATTCTCAACATTGCATGTGCTCGGCCAAAACATTGTTGCATAATCCAATGAAAGCGCCGGTCAGGACCCATGACGTCGGCATGTGAACAGACTTTGTCTCTTTTCACCAGAATTTGTAGGAAATGAGTGGACAAAACTACCAAAACAATTACCATAACACAAGTGCATTGATTTCGCCTTTAAATAGCTTCAGGGCCTGTGTCCAAGTTGTGTTTATTTTTTATTTTTTTATCGTTTGAAAACCAACACTGTCTGTGCTCTGTCGGCGGGAGCGGCCGGGGCATGCGTGCATGCGTGTGTGCAATGAGAGAGAGAACGCTTTGTGTGGAGAGAAAAAAGGAGCAGGCACCGGAAATCGCCAAAGCCAATGCAAATCTTTCGACTCATTATGTTGCGCGAGTGAACGTGTCAGAGACAGGAATTCGCTGCTGCGATGCGATCGACTTTTACTGTGGCTTTTTAGCGGTGGTGCTGTTGTGCTGAGGGAGAGATGGCCGAAACTGCGCTTTCCTTTTACGCACCACCATAAGCCGCCGGCGGGCAGAGGAATATAAACTCTGTGGTAAACGCAATCAGAGTTCGGTCTATTCGGGTCGGGGTCAGAGGTAAAAGGCAAGGTCTCCGAGGAGAGGGCTAATGGCGGCTGCGTTGTTACAGCTAGCGGCGGTAACTCAAATCCAGCTCCCAGCAAGAGGCTCAGCCCGGTCAGGGTTTAAGCTAACTTTACTTACTGTAACTGCAGGGTTTTTTTCCGGATAAGTAGGCCCATTAGTTTTCAACCAGCGTCTGATATCCATATTCTTTTTAAAAACACCAGAGCAAGGCTAGGCTACTACGGTTATTTGAATTTGCCGGTTCCGTGTGACGCATTCTGAAAAGTGATAGGTTTACACATATGTCAATTACGTAGTCTTACATAGTATTTTCTACACATTTTCTATTTAGTTTAACAATTATTTTTTGAGATTTTAAATAGTATCTGACATCATATTATATCTTAGTATAAAAAAAATAAAATGAAAGTAAAATCCATTTTGTTTTTAGTCAAGAAGGCACAAGACATACAAATGGGCGGGGGGCAAAGACATCAAATGGGCGGCCCCGGCCCGGTCTGGCCCGCCCTTGGCGCCGGGTCTGCTGGCATCCGTGTCCACTATGAAGCTGCGGCCAGGGTCAGGAAGGGCCAGGATGGGTGCGGTTGTCAGAGCAGCACGGAGCTGGGCGGAGGCGGCTGCACAGTTTTCCTCCCAGCTGAACTCCCTCCCCTTGTCCGTGAGACGGTGCAGGGGGGCGGAAAATCATGCAAAGTCACGGACGAACCGTCGATAGTATGAGGCGAGTCCCCAGGAAGCTGTGCACCTCACCGACATTTCGGGGGATGGGCCAATTCCTCACCGCCTCCACCTTGGCAGGGTCCGTAGCCACGCCTTCTTGCCCCACCACATCGCACTGCAGTAGGTTGCAATTTTTGGGGTGTAGGCGCAGGCCTGCACCCCGAATGGCTTGGAAGACCTGGCGGAGGTTCTGCAGGGCCAGCACGAAGTCCCTGGCGTGGACCAGAAGGTCATCAAGGTAGACCACGCACTGTTGTCAGTGGATAATGAGCCAGAACCTCGCCATAAGTCTTTGTCTCTCGAACGTGGCGCGGAGCATGGCAGAGCATAGCAAGACCAAGGGCATCAAATCCCTGAACTGCAAGAGCCCATGGCCGATGGTGAAAGCCATCTTTGGTCTTGCATCTGGTGCCAGCTCCACCTGCCAGTAGCCGCTCCGCATGTCTAGTGAGCTGAACCATTGAGACCCTGCGACTTTGTTCAAGGCCGGGCAAGGGATAAGAGTCCTTTCTGGTTACGTTGTTCAAGTGACGATAGCCCACAGAGAACTTCCAGGTGTCGTTCTTCTTTTTGACCAGGAGGGGCAAGGGCAGCCCAGGGGCTGTTAAATGGGCTCTATCCATCCCCGCCTCACCAATCTCCTGGATCATTTGCTCCGCTGCTTCTTTTTTTGGCAAACCCTCTAGTCAGCGGGCTCGCAGTCCAATGTGGCAGGGAGGGCCGTGCCAAGTGTCAATTGAGTTGCATGCACCAGAGTTAGTTGGGTTGCAGGCCTGATTTCATGCAGCAAAAATGTCTGTAAACTGCTGGAGCAGGTCTCGCAGCTGTTGACTCTGGCTGGAGCATCGTGTCCTTCACTGCTCCGCTGGTACAGTGTTCCTGGGATCCCATTGTCAACACATCTGACGATGGGGCTGAAGGAGTCGTAGCCTCCCATGGAGGCGTCGTTCAGGGGGATGCGCGGGTGGTGGCTGTGGAGGCGGCTATGGGCAGCGCTTGGTAACACAGCTGGGCTTCGGTGACACACCCGCTATCTCCCCCCCTGACGGTGCTGGAAGGTCAGCGTCTCCGTGCCGAAGTCAATGGTGTTCCTCGACACTTCCACCCTAGCCCCTCAAAGAGTCAGTAGATCCAGCCAGATGATGCAGGGGTCTAGAATTTCGGCCACCCAAAACTTGTTGGTGGTTTCGGTGTTCCCCATCTTCACCGGCAGCAGGATCTTGGCATCCCAGCTAGTTCTCCGGTCGATGTTTGGATCTTGCAGTCGGTGGGCATCCATTCTGTCTCTGGAAGCACCCCTTGGGCGCACAATGGAGATGGTGGAGCCCGTGTCCACGAGGGCCCAGCAGGGGTGTCCCTTGATGGAGCAGATGAGGTAGAGGCCTGTGGCGTGGCCCACTCTACCAATCTTGTCGTTGTTTCTTCAATGGGGTCGTGATGTTCGGTTGGACGGGTGGTAGTCTCCCCAGGGTGCCTACCCTACCCAGTTTCCCAACTGTGGGGCTCTGTGGTGTTTTGGTGCGGGGGCGAGGCAGTCCGGGGCCCAGTGCCCCACCTCTCCACAGCGCCAGCAACTTTATCTTCATTGAAGATCTGCACACGACCCCCACAGACCAACAATCCAGTCTCTTGGTCTCTGTACACCACCGCCTGTCTGTGGTTGTCTGCTGGTAAGAAATGCACTTTTGCTGTGCCGCAAGGAAGATGTCTTTTAGGGCGTCTCCCTCTCTGTCACTGAGATGAACTTTGAAAACACATCACTGCCTCCCACTTTTAGATTGTTTGCAGTTCGCTGGTTTCCTTTCATGAACAATCCTTGCTGCTCTCCGGATCCAGGCGACTGTCTTGACAAAGTCGGCTTTAGGTTACTGAAACCGCTTTGACATCCACAGTTCTTGGACAGTTGATCCTGCTGGCTTGGCCTCTGTTGGTTGTGTTTTGGGTCTGAGTTGGTTCCTTGGTCTTGCTTTTAGTTCAGGAAGCTTTCTGCGTGTCAGTAATCCTTTGGATCCGGCAGCAGTGTGCCTTGGCTTGTGCTCGGGTCAGTGCAGCAACAAAAGGCTTTCCTTCTGTAATCGGGTGAACACCGTCTCTGGCAGCCATCACCAACTCTTTGGCAGATTTTAACTGGCCAATCATCCAACTACTGGTAGCTTCAAGAAATGTTGGTCCGTTCTTCTGCCCATTCTGAACTTTCATCCAGGTCTTGAGGACTGGGCCCCTCTGGTTATGATATCAGCAATATTGAGAGGACCAGGAATCCACCACCAATCTCGGATTGCTGTTGTGTTCTGGATCTCGCCGATCCTGTTTGCAAAGAAGGTTTTGATAACCATAGCTCTCCCTTTGGATTTGCACCGAGAACTTTTTGGCTGTCAATTGATATGGAACCACTTGTCAACTCGGATCTTGCTGTGCTGTTCGAAAGTACTTTTTGAAGCCGTGAGCGCAAACACGTGCTCCGCACATCTCTGCTTTGACAGCGCATCACCCTTTGTGGTCTAAAGGAGTTAGCTTTGCCTTGGACTCCACTAGGGAGTGACGACCTGGGCCCTGCTCAGTGTTCCACCGAAGGTACATCACTGCGTGCGCCGTAGGCCTGCTCGCTTCCATCTGGAAATGTTTATTGCCCAAGGTTTCTCCACTGAAAGCTTGGAGGCATTATGCCCTGGTGAACGTAATCCACCCCCGAGTTGCACATACTCGTTCGAAGAAGCCGGACTGCATCTTCTCTGAGGCTGTCTGACAAATGCTGTTGTCCAGGTGTCTTTGACAACAGGGCAGTTGACACTCTTTGCCTCCTGGAATGCTCTTCCGCACAAGGATGGCCCCTTTTGCTTGGCAGGAGTCCACCAGGCAACTGGATCATATACCCTGAGACTTGGACTCAGGAGGTCCCTTCTTTGTCAAAGGGGTTGGGGTTCCGCTCTTACTTGGTCGAGGAGACAGGTCTTGGCCAAAGTCCGCATCTTTCTGCTTTCTCTTGAGAAGTTATGTATGACATGAATGGAGCTATCCTCTTCCACGAGGTACCTAGACAAGTGCTTTGTTCTCGTCATCCGCCACATTGATTCGGGGAAGAACATTGTTGTTACCTTGTCTGCTCGCATCGTCTTTCACCTTCCCCCCTTGGCCGAGAAGACCCAAGCTTCAAAAAGGAAACCTCCCAGCTTTCAGGATTAGCTTCAACATCTCGCTGTGAATGGTTTCAGTTCTCAAGGCATTGTGTAGATGTTAGGCATGTCGTCGACATAGCTGTTATTATGAAGTACTCCTCGCTCCCTCTCGAGGTGGGCAAAGGAAGGTAGGCTTGGGCTGTTTTTCTCGCATTGCGAGCTGGGCAATGCAGCCTGCCCGGTTTATCACCAATGTTACTCTGGTGATAGCGTCTCCTCCATCTCCTCCTCTTTCTGCAGTCCTTCGCCAGAGGAACCTGGGATGTGGCATCTCACGGTGCTTCTCAACATACTATTTTGAACATTTTTGTGATGTCCCCCTAAGGCAGCGTTTGGTTCCCCCAGCTGAACATCAGGAGGGACAGCAACGTATGCTGGTTGAGGACGCTGCCCCTTCATCAGTAGGTCGTTCATTGCTGGTTCCTTGAACTTTTACTGCTATTCCAAGCCCGAGTCTACCGGGTTGTTTACAGAGGTGGGGTGTGCTATAAGGTAACTTACAAACCATACTGGTCCCTTCCAGGTAATGATCTGTTCTTCAGTCAACTTGACTGCAGCTCCTCTTCCCACCATGTCATGCACCTGAGCTTTGTAAGCAGACTTCCACTCTGGTGCTTTGCTCCGCGCTTCTCTTGATCCTCAGGAATGTTGCTTCCACTGCTCCTCTGTTGTTCGGCAGTGAGGCTGGATCCTCTAGCCAGGGATACTGTTGGCGTGTCCAATGTGGTTTGTCTGCCTGTGAAATCATCGCTCATGACATACTCGGTGAGTCCTTCTTATTACCACCTCAAGCTCCCTTTCTTCTCACGGGTCATTTCTTTGCCACCGGGCTGGCATTCCAAACGGCAAGCCGCCGCATCCTGGGCTCGCATGCGGCGCCAATGCTATCCCAGTGCCACCACCCAGGAAGCTTGTTTGCTGGGAAGCGGGTTGATCCTTGTATTCGAAACTTCTTTGTTTTGAGATGTTCTGTTCTGGACTTGTACGGTGACTCTTCATAATTTCATAAGCTGCCGCTCTCATTGATCTTGCAAATGCGTCTTTGACATGTGGGCTGACACTTCAACCTCCTCGAACAGTTCGGGGTGGGTTCCTCCAACCGTTTTACCGAGGGGTTCATCCCACAGTACAAAGGTCCCAACAACCCTTGACTCTCTTGTGGAGCTAGTCGGCCTTCATCTGTGGCTATGAGAAGCCTCCACCTCTTTGGGCCTCACAAGCTCATCAAGAGGTACATCTGGGAAGAAAATGGCTGCATTGTCCAGGGTTACACTTTTGTGGACATCTTGCGAATGTTCTCAAAGCCCATAAGGCAAAAACCAAAAATTGATGGCTCTCAGTGTGTCCTTAGAAGTGGAATACACGGATTTTGAGAGAATAGGCTTGGTCTTGACTTGGACCTCATTCCGGCTACTCCATGGACATGAAGTAATGATGTCTTCAACTCTTCAATTCAGACGGCTTGCTGCTCTGTGAGTGATGTAAATTGGTGTCAGATGCGAAGTCGATGAGTGT